>QAOA01000393.1:1169930-1193620 GCA_003255065.1 Cercis canadensis
GGGGGGGGGGGGGGCAGGAAGATAAGCACTATTCTTTTCTTGCCAAATTGAAAATTACACCAAAGTTAAGTTTCACCATAGCCAGTCAACTTAGAGGCACTCTGAAACTACAGAGTCTACCTGCAAATTGCAGCTAATGACAACAGAGTTAGACTGCCGGGCTAATCTATCCACATCATCAATACCAATAACATCTATCTTGTTATAGACGTACACACACTTCATGTATTTACGGTTCCCTTCAATGACATCTATGAGGTCATCCACTGTGGCATCCTCCCGAAAAAGGACCTGAAACAAAATTGTTAAATAGCACCCTTCATATGGGGTATGTAGTTAAGTACGAAAGAAATTATGATGCATAAAGAAGCTTCACATGTCCACTTTCTTCTGTCATGGATATTACTACTTTTATTCTTGTTTTCACAAAGGAAAGCAATGACAGGAAATAATGAACTTTGGCTTAAATAATTAAGTGGAAAAGATTTAGAGATTTTGCACTTGAAAAAAGCATAGAGCATAAGGCAAATTTGGCATGTCTACATCACCAACCAGCTAAGCCATCACACTTCCCCCAGCACATTTAAATAAACTAGGGAACCAATAAAAACTTATTTTTTACTTTCAAGGACTAGAACTGTTTAATCATAATATCCCATAATTACATGTCCCTGGAATTGAAACACACGTTAGAATTACTTTATAGCTTACTAAGTACCTCTGCATTGTGAATTTTGTATTCATGTAGAATCTGATAACAAAGCTTCTCATCCACATGAGTCAAAGGCAAGGTGCTGTTGAATGAGATGCCCCCAGTCTTTTTCTTTTTGAAATATATCTGCCAAGAAAGACAGCCCCAAAGTAATGAGAAGTAGATTTTTTTTAAAAAAAATCCAGACAGACCCATAAAAAAAATCCATATTTCATTTATCCATAACTATCCCTGGGGGCACAAACTTACCTGAGGTGGTCTCTTGTTTAACCGTAGGCCCACAGCTTCCAGCTCCCTTGTCAATATTTGCCTATGACCCTCACTCTGACAGATTTTAAAAAAGATCAGGTCATGGCAACAAGATTGAGAAAAGGCTCCATAATACACAATAAATAAATACTACAATCAATGCATATAAATGGGGTGTGAAGCAATTGCAGAAGCAATATGGATTCAGAAAAGGAGCACATAGTCACACAAACTTGTTTTGCATGGGTGGATGCCAGAAACAATTGATGATTGAGTGATTAAAGGACCTAGAAAGAAAAGGGAGAAAAGGAAAATATGTTGAACTCACATTCATTCATACTAAATGGATGAGGAATCAAGAAACATTTATAATCATATAATGATTATATGCAAGCAAAGAAGTAGTCAATCAAATTGAACTTATACATATATGAAAGATAAAGGAAAAACTGCAAGCAAACAAGTAGTCAATCAATTGAACTTATACATATATGAAAGATACAGGAAAAACAAACAACCATTGCATAATCAACAAGCAGCTAATGCAGTTCCCACTTCCCAGGCCAGTTTGAAGGGTTAAGTCTTTGACAGTCCAAATATTTAATGCGTCAAATAACATCTCAGATTTATTATTATCCCCAGTAATGATATGATAACTACTCCCCACAGTCATTGAGCCCAGAAGTGATCATGGCAGAAATCCAACAACCCCCTCCCCCACAACAGATGATTTGTCCATGATTTACTCTAATCAACCTATCGTTCTATCAACTAGCAATGGTAACACAAAGACTACATTGGAAAATAGCACTTACTTTCGAGGCATCAAGAACCATCAATACTATGTCTGAAGACTTGGCAACAGCAATAACCTGATAGAAACATATCCAAAACAAAATTCTTGCACTGTTAGTCATATTTAAGCAATGCTTTTCAAAGCAATCCATGATACAAACAAACATCATATTGATTTGCTAGCTGGGTATCAATATGAATCTGAAAATATTACCCTAAAACCTACTGATGGAAACATAAGTATGGCAGAACAAGCAATTTTAGTTTTACCTGCCTCCCACGTCCCTTTCCTTCAGAAGCACCTTCAATAATACCAGGAAGATCAAGCAGCTGAATTTTGGTATCATTGTAGTTTATAATCCCAGGAATGCAAGTCAATGTTGTGAACTCATACGATGCAGCTTCTGAATGTGTGCCCGTCAGCATAGTCAAAAGAGTTGACTTCCCCACACTGAAAAATAAAAGAAGGGGAAAAGATTGGTAGAGTGGCAACATTTTTACACACATATATAAATTTAAGTATACACATTTCATTCAGATAGCAGACAAATGCAAAAGCACATATGCATATTACACATATACACATGATAAAAACAATTACAAAATGCTAACGGGATAAAAGAGTAATGCAGATGGCAGACCTTGGAAATCCTATAAGTGCAACACGTCCATGGCCAAATTTAGTAACTTCAAATCCCTCTCCACCTCCGCTAGAACCCTATATAATAATTTGACAACAAGAAACCAAACTTTACAAATATATATACAGACTAACAGTAGGCCGCGGTAAAAAACTAATTGAGAAACCTGGGGACACTACACTGGAATAAAAGGTAATAATGCAAACTGTGGCCAAAATTCCAAAACTTCAATATAAAATCATATGAGGTTCACCACATATCAAGTGAGAGCACGGGTCATTGTTCTCTCCGGTAAATATGCATACTAATGAAGCAAAAGGACAGCAGCATAAATTCTTCACCAGCACAAAAAAACTGTGCAACTAAAACCATATAAATTTTTTAAATGCTGAGTACCAATTCAGAAAACGTCAAAACATTGGCAAAAACTAGAATTCACCAACAGGTGGGGAATTTTCCTCCTTTAGTACGCAACTAATACTATAACAGGATCTCAAACCATAAGGAAATGTCAAATATCTAAACTTGTATGCTAAATTGAGTCCAAAAAAGCATGAAAAAAGTTCTTGCTTATACATTCATATTACTGGTCCCTAGCAAAAGTACCATTAAAATCATCGATCAAACTTACAGTAGAATGTATACTAGAATGGACCAAGTTATAAAGACAAGCGCCAGCGAATAATGAGTTATCAGCTGAGAGAAGATAAACTCATCCAGTAAGAGAAAAGATGCAATCAAGCATGTGAACGGAACAGAAGCTTTTAAACATAGGATACATATGAAAATAAAACATAAATTATACATATAACCATGGAAAAGAGCATAACAAACTTGCATACTTTAGGAGGCTCCAACAATTGTGTCCTCAGTTTTGCTATCTTTGCCTTGAGCTGCCCAAGATGATACTCTGCATAACAAAGCAAAATTTGAAATTAATTGAATAAGGTCATAAAATACAAAAAGAAAGAAATAGAAGAAAAAACTTGCACCAAATAAAGCATCTTTTTGAATTTTCTGATTATCACAACCAAATATACAAAAACAGATATATGCATGAAACACCCAGCCGGTACCTGTAGCTTTATTTTTCTGGGTTCGAGCCATCTCGGCTTCGATTTCTTTGATCTTCTCAATGATACCCATTTTGCCTTCTTATTAGCTGTTACCACCAAAAGGGTGAGAGGAATGAAAAATGTAAGCTTTTGCAGACAATCACTCAAACAATTTCGATAATCATTCAGCTTTAAACAAAATTGTATGCAAAATTTTTTTTTGAGAAAAAAACAGTAATCCCACATCGCGATTTAGCTCTGAATCAATCTTAGCTCCACCAAAAGCTTGTAAATTTAGTTCCTTTATTTGTATTATTTCCAATGATGGCAATGAAAACAATCTTATGCCATGATTGGAAGCACAAGCTATGAAATTCTTTAGAGAGAAGATTGCAGCGAATATGTTTACATAGTCTCACCGGAACTAAGTCCCCGACGACGTCAGAAGCGGAGAGAGACAGTGTGTGTGTGTGTGAAAGAGTAGGGAAAGGTGAAGCTTCAAGGCTAATGCTGGAGGCCCGTTGAATCCAGCCCACACTACAGTAAGTAGCTGGTGCATCCGTGCAGATATAACTTACTTTTGATTTAAATTTTATGTATTTAATAAAAAATAAAAAGGAAGTTAGAAAAAAATATTTAACTTCAGCAAATAAATTATCCTTGCTTGAAAATACTAGTATTGGATTTTTCTTTACCTTTCACCTTCTCTAAAACGAAAGTAAAAAATTCTTCAGAATTTTTTTTGTAAAATAATTTTAAACTTTTCAGAACCATTTTAAATAGTAAGAATAGGCTAATGCCGATTGCCCCTTCCCTAAAATTACCAATACAGACCTCATAACGATTCCCTATCTACATTCTTTTATAGCGTTTTGTCTAGTTGTTAATATGATAATTTTAAAAATGAGAAAATAAAATTATTGGTTTATGATTTAAATTGTAGAAGTTTCATCTTCAAAAAATAATTAAATTTTGTGGGGATTAATCAAGAAGACACCATTTTTTTTTTCTTAAACCCTATATTAATCACCAATAAAGGCAAGACGTAATTTTAAATATTTGCGACTTAAAAGCAAGAAACTTTATACAAGTATAATTATCCATGAGGCATGCCACAAATATAACTCCGTCCTCATTTATCTTCAATCTGCTAAAAACTTAACACTTAAAATTTTTGGAACTGAAACTCGGTAGCAACCTTGAAAAATTATCTACACATAAACATAATAATAGCGCGAGGCAATGTGTTTACTTAAGGACCATAAATTTACAAAGAAAGATAAAATTCAGCTACAGTGAAGAACTACAGGATTCTAATAAGCGGGTCAGTGAATCTCTTAATGCCCTGCAAAACGCCATTGACCCTACCATCCAAGAAGGGATGCATTTAAGGCGTTGAAAAAGTTAGTCTCTTATTCCTATAGCGCGAAAAGTAAACTGATATTATTCACAATGCTACAAGTACCCTGATTTATCTTCATGTATACTCCTGGCACCCACTGTTAGCTTGCTTGAGCTAAGATTTGGAGGTACCTGAGAATTCAACTCTGCAAGCTCTCTTACTCTTACCAAAATTTGTTCAGGAATAGGAACTGTACCATGCTTCCGCGAGTTTATCTATAATACCCAAGAAAAAACAAGAAGTGAAATAAGTATAGAATTGGATTTATAAGCTTTTCAAATTGCCACTTAAATCATAATTCTCACTCCTAGAAAGCGGCTTGACAGCAAATTTCAGGAAAATTCAGTAAACAGAAGCTGGATGAATTTGCAACACAGAAACATTCAAACATAGAATAAAAACAGTGGGATCTTGTGCTTCATCAGAACCATCTAGTTGGAAAATATAAATTGCAAATACTGGAAATAAGGAATAAAACATTACTGCAATCTCAACTCTCAGGTATGCACGCTGACACAGTTCACAGCATGCACTGGCAGAGGACAGGGGTTGTAGATATCAACTCAGCTCACCTCTACAAGATGAAAGTAAAAAAAAAAAAAAAAAATTAGAGTCACAAACTCTTACCCCCTCATCTGCAGGCGCCTGTGCAAAGCTAGCTTTAAGCAAGTTCCTCCACTTGTCCTGCACAGTAAAATCTGCTTTCAGTGTGCTGTGGGAACGAAGGCCAAAACATAGCCCGATATGCTTTGCCAGCTATTTTTATTGAAAAAGAAATTAAGCATGAGAAACATCCACATGATATGGCTTAACTAATAGACCCGAATATGTACCTTAAGATCAACAGAGGTGCGATATGAATAGGAAGCAAAGGCAAGCCGTTTGATCTCAGACCACCTCCCTGCTCCACACCGTGATACACCTTCAACCAATTTCATTACCTCAACAGGAGTCCATGCTCGATGATGTTTCCTCCTCATTCCACCTTTAGAAGTGGGAACAGTAACCATTTTGTCATCTGACGTATGGGTAGATGGATCTGCTTTTTTCGGTCTCAATTCCTGCCGTAGCTCAATCGTGGACAATACAGGACACTGCTCATCTTGCCCAGATTCAGCAGCAGACTATATCCCACATGCCACCCCCAACCCCAAAAGGAAAAAGATCAGAAAAGGTATACCGTGGCATTTTATTGAAGATAAATGGAAACAATGTTCCAACGTAGTCATTTATCTCTATGTTAAGTTAAGCTATACTCCAATTACTCGTCATGTCCCTTGATTTTTCCCATATCCGAATAGTAGTTTAACAAACATAAAGGGAAAAGTCTGACTTAGAAACATGAAGAAACAAGGTGACAGCCATTATCAGAATAGTAGTTTTACAAAACTCTGCATGGGTGAAATTCGTTTTCTTGAAACACAATGAATCAACTCCTAGCCCCTCAGAAGATTCTTATCAATTCCAATGTAATAAAAATAAGGAGCAAGAGCTCCAACAGGGATTTGGGAAATTGGTTACAACAATAAAATGATCTGCAGAGTATTGGACTCTTCTAATTAAAAAGAAAACCCCATCCCCTCTCTCCCAAAAAGAAGAAAACATTTTTTTTTGGAAAGAAACAAAAAAGGACTCTGGTTCAATGCAATGGGGTTGTCATCTAAAATATAATTTGTTTCAATATCAGTCTTGGAAGATGCAAATTTTATACACATTTAAGTGTTAAATTGTGGTGAATAATGCAATCTGAACTCAACACCTAAGTTTGATCTCTTGAAAGCAAGAAAATTGCATCTAAGTATGAACAGCTTGCAAGGAAATTGATTTATTTTACTTAGCCATTTTGATTTTTTTTTTCTCCTATCTTAATTTAGAATAAGCCGTCTAAATAAGAAAACAGAGTTGACTAAAACAACACATTCTGCGTTTCATTCAGGCTAAAATTTCCCAAGTCCAGAAGCGAGTTAGAGTTATCAAACACACAAGGACTACACTTACAACTATTAGCAGAAGTATAGTTGGTCTTACCGGCTGCTGAAATTTTGCAGGTGTGTTCAAGATTTCATCCTGACTCTCACTATCAGTCTGAGAACCATGAACTCCAAGGGCCTTATCAACCAATTTTATAGCCTCCCCCATGCCACATGGATGGAATTTCTGACAATGAGATCAAATCATTCAGTTTGTAAGAAACTAAGAACAATTTCCAGATCTACCATATAACCAGCTACCAAGAAGACATAACAGCATACAATTATTAAGGAGGCAGACAAGAATTAAAACTGGAATACTGAATTATTGATGATGGAAGAATGCTTTTAAACTAAGCACTGGGGCAAAGCTGTGAACTTTTACAAACCTGTCAATGAAACGTATAGATAAAACCAATAAACTACAAAATGAATGCTGCCACAGCACAGTTACTAAGAAAGATAAATGGAAAAGTATGCTCAGGCATGAAAAAGGGGAGAGGAGGCACGGAAAAGAAAAGTAATATGCATCTAATTCATGCAAGGTGTGTATATATATATAAAGTGCTAACTTGCTAATTAAGTCATGCAAGTGCATTTTATGACAAACAGGATTTTCTTTTGTGTCAAGCATCAAGAGGGACAACGAGAAGAACCAAAATATTTTGTATTAACAAGAAGAACCATATATGAGGCATTGATCCAAAATAAAATAATGTGGGTAAAAATGAACCCAAGTTTTTCTTTCTTGTCATGTAGTAAGAAACTGTATCACTTACCATAAGAGACATGATATTTTTCCTTGGACGGCTTCTTCGAACCCGAGAAACACAAGGAACTTGAATACCAGAACCTCCAAGAGAATCTAACCTAGTGACAACAGTTCTCCCCTCTGAAAACACATTCCTAGTAGGCTTGATGTATGAGTTTGGATGTCCAAGTCCCATATTTTTATTTGAACTTAAAAACCTCTGATTTTGGTCTCTGGGTTCATTTTCAGAGAGCTCTTCAATATATCGCTTAGTGGGCTTCCGAACCCTTTTTGCAGCTTTTTCTTCTGTCTGGAGATCCTTGTTTCCCAATTCAGGTTCCATATCATGACTTCTCAGTCTCTTTCCAGAAACAGCTTGATTATCATCAATTCCACTACCCTCAACAGGTGATGAATCCTTACAGTTGATATCCATTTCTCCTGCTGTAGCATCCACAGAGAGTACAGCATTTGCATTTCCACAACTTTCGTCCTCACACTTTTTGACTAACTTATTATCTCTAACTATAAAAGTTGTTGTTGATACATCACACGAGTTAGTTAAACTCATGGCAATCCTCCTCTTCAGCCACTGCTTGTCCTTGACAGTAGTCTCCCGTCCAAAAGTCACTTTAAACAGTTCATGAAGTTCTCTAATTGACAGCTTGTCCAAGCATATTTCTCCTTTTAGCATAGAAAAATCGGGATTGAAAGTAGAATAGACAGCAGAACCTGATGATCCACTTTCTAATAGTCCTTCTGAAGGTCTGGAACACTGGCCAATACTCCCAGATTGATTACTATGACTATCATTCAAACTCGGTGCTAAAGAAGGAACAACTTCCTGCCTGGAAATATCAGATTGAATCATCCCATCCATGACAGGTAATTTATCAGCAGAACACTGGCTGTCCATATTTACATAAAAATGACCAGGCGATCCACAAGCCAAACGAAGCTTTTCTTCTTGTTTGACCTTTTGCAACATCTGATCAATGTACTACAATAGATTTTAGAGGTCAAGAAGGATCCTAAGCAACCAAATACTAAAAGTACCAGGGAAATATGCAGACATACAAAGAAAACACTACTAACCAAGCACCCAATTTAGCCTAAGAATAAAAAAGATCCCAAAAATTCTACTAAGAATGGATGAGATGATTAACCACTCCCTAAATAGATCTACATACAACATGGCAAAGAAAAATTTTCCCAGGAACAAAGCTCACTGAAAGAAATTTATGCCCAAGCAAGATCATGAATACATAGTCTTCAAGTGGTAAGAACCCAAGCCCCAGAATACCTATTTTTATCCTCTTTTTAGTGTCAAAACTTGCAACAGTTGCAACATACCAATGTAAACCCAAATCAAGAGTCCCCAAATTCTTTAATGCTATAATTTTTAAAAGACACACTCTAGTCCGTGATTAAAATATTTGGGAATTTTTTAAATTAATTTAAGCTATCTCTTAATACACTACTTATACAATGTACACTTATCACCATTCATCGTCCCAATATCCAGGTGAACTGCTCCAGTACCATGTAACTAAAGGTGACTGCAGACGAAGATTATAGCTTAAGTAAATCTAATCCTTGGTCCAATCATGTATTAAGTTCTGCAATATAGTATCTGTCTGCTTACTTGGTAACCAATTCAGCAAGGTAAAACATAATATGAAATATGATGAGCTAAAATAAAGACAATCTGGAACAATGTAACTGAATTGATGCATTGAGAGGTTATCCTGACATCAACTAAATTGGATCCCCCACCTATCTCTATTGTGCCACCCATAAAAATTCCTTCAGCAAGTCAAGTACCAAGAAGGTCTGAGAGTCAATATGAAAAAGGGTTTGATACTCTTGGTCTAATATGGTTAACAGGAGGGGGGAAAAAGTCCAAAAATTCAAAAGAGAATTTAATACCTGAAGGCGTGCATTTAATTTCCCCAGATCTGACTCTGTAGTGTCCGATTGTGATACACCTGGAGTACAGACAACCAATCAGACATGCAAATGCACAGAAAGAATACAAAATATAAGAAAGATATCTTCAAAGGAAATATGTTAGTTTGCCAACATGATGTTTACCCAAACTAAGTTCAAAAAAGTTAATACCACATAGCTAATGAGAACATTAACATCATCAACAATTTTAATTAGACAATAAGTATTATACTTTTTTTAAGGTGACGAATATGCTGATGGTTTTAGGACAAAAAATTCATTTGAGTGACGAAAACATAAACGATGTGCCTTGGAAAAATAGCTCCTATAGCTTCAGAAAGGAAGGATGCTCTGATTTACAATATAAGCAATAAAAATTACACCAATACAGAAATTTTGATTTTAAGAAGACAACAATAATTGATAGGCATAAGCAATACTCCAATCCCTGGTCTTGTAAAGGGAAAATTTAAAGTAAAAAACATAAAGAAAAGAAATCCATGGACATAATTTTTAGTTTATATGTAATTAATAATTTAATATTGCAGATTTGCAATTGTAGAACTGAAAGAACGAGCATACACCTTTGGAGCACTCCACTCGAAGCCTTCCAGAAGAAGATCTTTCAATTGATATGCATCCTACACTTTGCCCAGTGTCTGCAACAACATGCATCTCACTCTTCTCATCCTCAAGAAAATCCTCCACTCTTATTACTTCATCATCTGTTGCAGGTACTAACCTCCCATCTCCTTCAACCTAATGTTAATTCAAGACATCACATCACATTATGATTAAAAATTAGGCAGAAAACATATAATTAAGAGAAGTAAAATGTACCACCACAAAACGATCTAGTAATTTTCAAATAGACTTCTCTTTGACTTCTAATCTACTTACAGTAAATCTTAACACATGTTTTAACACACGCTAGACATACTTTAGATATCTACTTCTAGGTCTCATAATATACACACTCAGGACCTGAGTTGCATTTCAGGTTTTGTTGTGCAGCTAAGTCCATGCAATGATGTGTCTGATGTCTGTGTCTAGGCTTCACAGTGCAAAATAAAATAGAAGGGCCAGCAAGTATTGCCATTTTTCTGAGAATAAAATCTAGCACTGAAATTGGTCATCAATTGACCATCAGGAACTCTATTGTTCTGTTGCCAACAAACTACAAAGTTCATCTTTCTCTTCATTGCCATCAATTACACTACTTCCCTCAACAACTCATTGTTCCAGTAACTTTGCCCCTTCTCTCCTTCACTGCTTGTTGTTTAAGCTAGTTTCTCTCTCTCCCTCTCTCTTTCTTCCAGTTTCATCTATTTCAGATGAATAGTTTTACCATTTTATACTAGCAATTTATCAGAACTCAGCACAACTTACAATTTTAAGTTCATCCTTAATAAACTGTATCAAGTCATATTTATAACACATCAAAGTGAAATGAATGTCTAAGCTTGATTTACCCACAACTTTGTGCACATGATCATACGTGTATACATACTGTTCTAGATTCTCTACAACCTCAAGCTTTTCAATAGAACAGGTATCAAAAAACTCACAAGCACCCAGATCAACTATGGTTCTTTCTTTACGCCAACTCAAATCGTCAACTTAATGTAACCATACATTCCTTGCTCACTAAATGCCACCATATCACCATGCAGTCAATAAAGGCGGATCAACATCTCCATACACCTCGGAACTCAGAAAATGTTCACCAAAGATTCTACAAGAAAAAGGTCAAAATCTCAAGCTTACACAAATTTGCTTGTGTAAGGTCCACTGGCCACTGGTAATCAATTGTATTTAATAAAAGAGATTGTAAGATACCGCATTAGGAAAACAGCACGTTAAATTATTTTTTCACCATCTAATACAGTAGTATTATCGAAACTCCTTCCTTGTGTGGGGCCACTTAAGCATGTTAAAGTTACATTAAATGAGCTCTAGACTGCAAGAGCACTAAAACACACCATACGCCAAACACCAATAACTTGCTTCTTGTTGCATTCAGCTCAGTTTTTAGCACATATCAATATAGTCAACAAAATCCTTATGGTGATTGGTAGCAGAAAAAATTTCAGAAATCTTCTGTATCTAGAGCAGACAAAACTCAATCCATTGCAATTTCAATATACATTCACAAAACTGAAACTATAAGTAACTCAAAATATACCCGAACGAGCTTGTAAACAACTGGGTTGGCAATCTGCTTGGGGGAAGACAAAGCAGAGCTACTTCTCTCAACCCCACAGTCTTCAACCTTCCCCTCATCATTATCCTCAATTCCAACCGCTGCTTCCATGGAAAATCCACCACATGCACCTCAAGTACACAAACTGGAAAATCCAAAAAGTAACCCCCAAACAAAAAGCAATAAAGTTAACATATTTAGCCAAAATTCACTCAACACATGCAGTATAATTATTAAAAATGATAGTTAGCAGTGTGTCCATCAGTAAACTTCAAAATTTTTAATTCCAGATAAGAATTATACCCCACATGCCTAAAGTGCAAATTGACAACTAAAACCATATAAAGCTTGCCGCGAAATTAGAAATGCTACAAAAGTAGTAAAAAAGAAATGCATTCCAAGCTTGATCAGAACCAAATTAGAACTGGGCTCACCATAGAGGACAGGGTGACTGACAAGCGAGTCAACTCAATAGCTGCAACTATAAAATCTTACTGAAAGTGACCGATTCAAGTGAGTAGGGCCGAGTTAGGAGCCCCCGTGAGGGATTGTCGATGGAACTTTTTTCGCAGAGGAATTGTAAAAGAAACTTCTCACATACGGAAAGGAATTTGAACGACAGGGAAATTTTTTTCTTTATTAATTTTTTTTCTCGGTTATGTGTGCGTACTGTGTTGTATTGTGTAGTCTTTTAGGTTTGCTTTTCCAGTACGCTGTGTTTACTACCCTACAGTTCCGGACTCGAAATATCCTCTGAACTATAGTTTAATTGCGGCCTTGGAATCCGGATTAGCTTGCGACGCTTCTGTCCGTACTCTGTCTGTAGCGGAATCAACAATCAAAAAGCATGTTCCTGTGCCTTAAATAGGGAGAAGAAAAACGAAAAAAGAAAATAAATCAAACAATGTTTTTTTTCGTCTATAAAAGATAAAAGATTAAAGTGATTAATTAAAAAAAATTGCACCGAATTTATATTTACATTTACAACATATTATTATTGGGTGGTCTTCCCATTTTTTTATATATATTTTTAGATTTAATACTGTTTCTGGACCCAATCGATATAATAAAATTGTTAAATTGATTAGTATTAGATAGATAATGATAATGCCATGGATAATAGTATATGTAAACAATTTAACGTTCTTCAAATTAAAATTTACTATCAGTTTTTTAAATGCAAGTGAGTAATTGGTTATACATATAATTGCTATAACAAAGAGTCAAAGACTCAATATCATTGATCTTGAAGATGATTAAGAGAGTTTTATACTGTTCATATAAGATAGTCTAGTATATTAGATATTAAGCTGGAATCATAAGAATGTAGGATATTTAAAAAAATCTAACACCTTAATATTCTTATGTTACCTCATAAGAATCATATATAGTTTTAATTATCGTGGTAAACATTGTTATCTTAAACACCATTGTGACAATGCCAATGATCAAGTATCCCTAAAATACAACTAATTCATGTATTTAAAGTTGCAATCAATTATTCGAACGCTTGGGTTGCTTCTTTTTTTTTTTCCTTTAACCTAAACAAGGAGAGTATGACATACTTCTTTCTTCAGTCTGTTCTTGTTCTTTCCACTCACAAAACTCTAATGGCTGGTAGGCAGAAGGTTGCTCAAGAAATCACTAAAAACTAGTATTCTTAATAAAGGAATTGGCTCTTCTAGTTTCTCCCATTTGCATGATGAAACTGTATAGCATGTGCTCAAAGTGTGTGGACAAGACTTAAACATCAAATTTAATCATTTCTCGGCATATTAAACATCAAAATTGTCAAAACTGATGCCATTGCCAATAAACTAACTCCAAGTTGATTTCTGACTTGGAAGTTCAACAAATCCTATTCATCCTTTTATTTCAAAGGAGATAAGGAATTACAGATGCTCTCAGCAATAACAAGGGTAAGGTAAAGTAATGCGGATGGAAACAATAAGCTCAAAGAACAGTACTACTATATAAACTCAACAGGAGCACTTAGTCTACAAAGTTGTACAAATAGCATGAACTTAATAAAACAAAATGAACCAGAAATATAAATTCAACTAGGACGGTGATCAAGTTGAACAAGTTTACATGTCTCTAATCCTGGTACTGCATACTGAAAACAAAAAGTAGAAAGAGTGGCGAAAATAATCTAAACTGCCGGAATCTCTATATTGGCAGTGGGCTGTTGCAAGGGTCTGACAGTGTAATCTTCTTCCTCCTTCGGTGGATGGATAGTGACCAGATCAGGCAGCGGTTTAGTTGGACCTTGCTTACCCTTAGGATCCCAGTCAAGCATAATTTTCACCTTGATCCCAAGAACACCCTGCAAAAATTATCACATATAGACATCAATCAATGAAGCTGTGCTATACAATTAGTTCCTCGAACTGCAAGCAGTCTTTTAAATTCTGAATCAGTATCAAAAGGCAAATATGCTGACCTGTCTCAGAAGCACATGCCTCACAGCAGAGTCAATATATTCCTTGACAGGCTGACCAGATGATATCATGTACCCATCCTTGAACTTCATAGATTTGGCACGCTGAGCCCTGAGCTTGCCGCTAACAATAACCTGGAGATATCGACAAAATTATTCTGTTAATAAAGAATTTTTTTTTTTTATCACTGTTGGCTGAAATTACAATGACAAAAGCGAAGGTGATAAGGAAGAAAGAAGGGGAAGTGATAACTGACCTCACAACCTTTTGCTCCACTTTCCATAACAAACCTTAGGACACCATAGCAAGCCCTAAAAACAAGACAAAAAGATGATGCAATAAACAGAAGCAGAGTCAAAATCCACAGATAAAATTGCAGCAATGACAGCCAACAAGAAGAAAGTGTTCAAGAAATCCACATGAGCATAATATACGATCCTATAAGAATATCAGAAGGCAAGTACCAAAAAAACAAAAAGGAACAGGTATACAATGATGAATGATCAATGCAAAAACCATCATTATAACAATCCCAAACTCAACTACTCCACCACAAGCCTCAAAGCTGGTTAGTTAACTCAACAAAGAGGGGAAAAGACAATTGTAGGAGTTCCCGAACCCCAAGAACTAAAACAGTTTTCAGGAACTAACAAAACCCCATATTTTATATAAGCATTGGCAAGAGATCTCTTAACCCATAATTTCTAGGCAAGGGAGGAATAAAACCAATGCTAAAATATACATAACTTATAGAGCACAGCAGTGCCATAAACTATTTGGTTTCTATCCAAAAACCTATAAGAATATAAGGCAAGTACCAAAAAAAAAAAAGGAACAGGTATACAATGTTGAATGATCAATGCAAAAACCATCATTATAACAATCCCAAACTCAATTACTCTACCAGAAGCCTCAAAGCTGGTTAGTTAACTCAACAAAGAGGGGAAAAGACAATTGTAGGAGTTCCCGAACCCCAAGAACTAAAGCAGTTTTCAGGAACTAACAAAACCCCATATTTTATATAAGCATTGGCAAGAGATCTCTTAACCCATAATTTCTTGGCAAGGGAGGAATAAAACCAATGCTAAAATATACATAACTTGTAGAGCACAGCAGTGCCATAAACCATTTGGTTTCTATCCAAAAATAGTACAAAATCCAAAACAACTGCCTTACAACAAAAAGATCCCACATAGAAAGATAATAATCACAAAATTGATTTACAATGAACATTTTGGACAAATGAAGATATACAAGCTACATCATACAAAAGCAATAACTTTTTACTCAGATAAGTCTCATCCTATTTTACCAAGTACCAGTCACAATCATGAATTAATGGACAGAACATATGTCAAATTCAGCAATTGCATAAAATACCTCCGGACAGCAAGTCCTCCAAGAAGCTTGTAACGCAGAGACTCTGCCTGAGCAATAGCACAGAGCCCTCTGTTGTTGACTTTCTCAGCATACAGCTCAACACTATTTTCAGGGAACTTAAAACGCTTCTGAACAATTGATGTCAGCTCCCTTATTCTCCTTCCTTTCTCACCTAATCCAATCAAAGCAAAGTGCAATTAAATACTGCAACTTCAACACATCAGTCAGAAGGCAACACCTGCCCAATTCTCTACTTTAATTCAATTAACATCCAAGAAGCTTAACCTTCACTCAATTTTATAAGCAGGCATCACTATTACACATATATTGCGTGCTTTCTAATAGAGGGAGAAGAGAGAACTGAACTGAGGCAAAAATCCATAATACACTCAAATTAATGCAAAATTATAGCTTCGTCAGTTAATTGTGAGTCTGTGACTTCACAAACAGTTTAGATTTCCAGCAATTTATACATCATCAAATTCACACCAAAATTATAACACAATAACATCGACAACTACAAGGTACACCTGATTACCAAAATATTCCAAACTTCTAAGCAATTCGACCCAGATACCGTTTATATTTCCAATGAAGAGGAAAAGGGTTAACGTTCAAAGTAACAAGTTCATACCGAGAACATTTTGGGTACGAGTCGCCCTTATGATGATCTCAGTTCGCATAGGCGTAACCCTAACTTCAACCCCAGAATATCCATCCTCTGCGAGCTCCCTGGTCAGAACCTCATTGAGCTCCGCAAAGAAAACTCCATCGGCTACAAACTGAAGAGCAAAAGCTCCAAATCAGAAGCCGCTTCCGAACAAAAATGAAATAGAAAGAGAAAATTTACGTTTTTATAAGGAAAAGGAGAGGTAATTGGTTTACCTTTCGCTTTTTGCTCATTTGGGTCGCCATGGTGGTGAGTTTGTGTGCTCTCCAGAAGAAAACTAAGCCTCCTGAGTGCGATATGGTTTCAGAAACCCTAGCATGAAAAAGGGTGCGTTGGGGTTTTGTTATCTGGGTCAGGATTATCGAACGGTCAATGTGAAGGAATGGGAAATTTTTTACGGCTGAGATTAAAGACACTGACTTTTTCCTCCCGGGAATATTATCTATTTTTTATTTTTATTAGTGGCACATTTATAAAAATTGTATATTGATAGGGGCATTTCAGGAATTGAGGAGAGATATCCTTTCTAGCGGGAATGAAACGGTTGGAGGAGGAAGACAGTACCAACAATGGCGGGTACTGCTACGCTTTCTTCGACTCTTTTGCTCCAAAACTCTCTTCCATTCCCTTCTCAAATTTCAAAAAAAGTATTCGATTCCTCTTTCATATTCAACAGAGAAAAGATTGCTGTTTTCCCAATTGTTGTGTGTTCTGCTAAGAGGAAACTCAGTTTTGTGGACCAAATTCTTGATTACATTGAAGGTAATATACTATTTGCACCTATCCATTTTCTTCCCACCATCAAAGTTTCAATCTTTTATTTTCCTCAGTTCTTTCCATTACTGATTTTTAGTAGCCTTTGCTTCTTTGTTCATTTTTAGGGGGTCCCAAGTTGAGAAAATGGTATGGGGCACCTGATCTTCTTGCCAAAGATGAACCCACCATAGAAGATGAGGTTGATTACCCAGGTAGGATGACATAATAATCCACCAATACTTGTACTTATATGGGTCTTTTAAGTTTTCTGAGTATTAGTTCTTACACCATTTTTTGAAAGCTGCAGAAGATGAAGTTAGGGATGCAGTGCTTGTAGCAGATGGAGATAGTGAGATGGGTCAGGTGTGCTTCCCTTTTCCTTTTCTTCTTAATTTTCACATGCTTTGTATGATAACTCTGCACTCATTAATTTGAATCCTGTCCTTTGAAGTCAATAATTTGTCTCCAAATTATGGCATGTTATACTTCAGAACATCACAAGTGTTTTTTTTTGTTGGGTACAAATTAATTGAATTTGGCAACTTATGTTAGCATGAGAAATTACGTTTTAATTATGCTTGGATCAACTATTTTTGTTGTTTTTGAGATACGAACTGTCTTTAATGTATGTTGCATACAACATCTTGATTGGCTTACAAGAAATGAATTCTGAGTCTTGTTGTCTGGCTTATCAGATGGTAATATTGTCATTGATTGTGAAAAGAACTCGAGTAAAGGCACTAGTGAAGGATAAGCGGGTTGCACTTGATGCCTTTGGCAGTTATGTTGAGGTAGGTGAAGCTGATTTTCAATGCTGCCAGTAGCTGTTATTTGCTTCTCCATTTGTTATACTTTTATTGTTGATTACCTGATATTTGTTTGTGAAGTCAATAGCAGGAGATGCAACTGACAAGCGATTCCTGAAGAAAGCCCTTAGAGGAGTTCGCACAATTATATGCCCAAATGTATGCATATCTTAAGACTGAATTTCTCATTGATTTGACATGAATATCAGATTTGTTATGCAATGACTTAGCAAGGAATCTAAAGTTTCATGGCCACAAGAGTCCTGGACTTAACATATATAGACACTTGTACATAGGCATGTTTACTGGCTATTATTCATTTGAAAAAGTGGGGAAATTATGTTGCCTTTTTTGGTACCCTCTCTCACTTCAGGGATTTCTCAGAAAGTTTACATGTGCTTCATTTTATTCTCTTTCCCATTTTCCCCCTTCTGGCGGTAATGATGAGACTTGCCCTAAAAACAATTTTTGAGTAATATTTGTGTGTTTCTTTCCTTTCCAGGAGGGTTTTCTTTCTAGTGTTGGGAGCCTACAAGGAGTACAACATGTAATCCTCTTATCACAGGTACCTTTTTTTCTCACATTGCGTTCCTTTCTAGCACAAATATGATATTTGTTGTTTTGGTTTGACAAAGTTACAGTTGTCTGTTTATAGAGGTAGAAGTGGCATTCAATCTTTGATGAAAAGCAATGCAAAGAAATTAGCTGAGCAAGATGAATTAATATTAACGACCTCCGGAATTCCTTACACCATAATTAGGGTTGGTCTATTACAAGATACTCCCGGTGGGAAGCAAGGTTTTATCTTTGAAGAGGTAAATACCTTTTCTTCTTTCTAAATGAACAGAACAAGTTGAAAAAGATGGAATGTTTCAAAGGACCCTCGAACACCTTGTTTAATGATAAACCCTCTTGCCAGTTGATATAATGTCTTGGGTAACTGAAGTTTGGATGCTAACTGAAATTATTGAAGAATTGGCAAGTGCATGGATCCTCATATACCATTGTAAATTGATATCTGCTAAATAAAAGAAGATGCTGTCAGTTTGTCTACTCACAGACCATGACTACTAATTTCACTTCATGTTCATTACAACAGGGCTGTGCTGCTAAAGGAAGTCTTAGCAAAGAAGATGCCGCCTTTGTGTGCGTGCAAGCCTTGGATTGTGTCCCAAAAACTGGATTCATATTTGAGGTGGTCAATGGGGAACAGAAGGTTTCAGATTGGAAAGAATTTTTGGTCGGGTTGATGGAGAAACCATATCAGCAACTTCAATGACCATTAACAAGGAATGTGTATCTCTATTTGTATTCTTTACTTGCGGGATGGTTTTAAATGGAAATTCTTTTTCTTTTCCATCCCAGGTAGAGAAAAAGCTTCTTGGTTTCAAAGTGGAACCTCATATCATAATGAGACTCTTATTATGTGTCCATTAGAAGGCGCTTATTGTTCTAAACTTGACCTTGTAATTGCAATGCAACGTGGTCTCAATATAAGTTAAAACAGGCAGAACAAAGAGTGAATAGTTAGTAGCAGGCAAAGCATAGAGCAATAATTGATTGTGTAGTCTCCATTATGATTGTTAGAAAACGATAATGGAAACTATAAATGAATGGCTTTGTGGCATGAATGATTACATTGTATTGAGTGTAATATTGTTTCTCTATCAAAAGCAAATTATCCCAGGATACAACAAAGTCCTAAAAAACTTTCAATGGAAAAGTGAATCTTTAATGCATTTGAGAGTTTCCTTTTATAGACTTAAAAAAACACTAATGAACAAATATGACTGGTACACAATTGTCTGTTCGAATTTATTCATAAGCCAAACAAATACAACTATTTGTTTAATGAACCTTTTAATTTAATTAATTGCCCTCCAAACTGGGTCAAATTGACTCGAACCAGACCGGTCCGATTATTAAAACCAGACTATAAAATATTTATCAAATCAAAACCATTAAGCATATTTGATTTGCTCAGTTATTTGACTAATTTTATGGGTTTCTGTGGCCCATTATCTAAAATTATTCTATAACTTCTTTTTATTTTTATAAAGCCTTAAACATTGTTTATTTCAATGGAAGCTTGGTTCTACAACCAAAATTACAAACTATTCAACAGTTAAAACATGCAAAACAAAGAGTGAATAGTTAGTAGCAGGCAAAGCATAATTGATTGTGTAGTCTACAACACTTCAAGAAGCTGAATATACTTTTTTGAATGCAGTAGGAGATGGTGAATGTACCCCTTCATGGATCAGATTTTGTCTCATGAGTTGTCACTGTGCTCATGGTTTGTGTTCAATTGAGGCGCTTTAGCTGAGATGAATCTGGATTGTACCCTGTCCTTCCTCTTCTTTCAAGAAACAAAAGAGGACAGGGGAACACAACCTGTACATTCTTTATCTCTTATCCCACCATTTCGTGTGGGGACGCATGCTTACTTTCTATAAAATAATAGTCTCCACCATCCTCCAAAAAGTGTTTTGAGATACTAAGGACTCTTTCTTTCTAAACACATCATAGAATGCCTTTTAAGCATATATAGGTTTTTTTTTTTTTTTTTTTTTTTTTNTTTTTTTTTTGGCTGGTATTCAATGTAGGTTATTAATAAAATATAAAAGATATTTTTTTTATTATGCAGATAGACAATTCTAACAAATTCATGGAAATTTCTTCTAAATTCTTTTAGCATGTTTGAACCCGAGGTAACAAGAAGAGGAGCCCACTCACTTGCAAAAGAAGACACATTCCTTAGATATATATACACAACATTTGGTTACGTGTTACCTCAACAAAATTTGTTGTGTTAACTCTAATTTCTAAACTCTTAACCCTAACTATTAAAACCTAAATACCTTTGAAATATTAATCAAAGAATATTTGCTGCAGCTTAAGAACTAGGGGTGCAAGTACATCGAAGCCTATTTCACACTTCACTTGGTGGGATTTGGATATGAACTGCTAGTTCAAGGACTGGGTTTAACCTTGTTTCCCAAAATCATCATACAAGTTTCACGCTGGGCCTAGAAAAGTAGGAGGATCCTAGGCTCCCAGCATTGATAGCCTCCAAAGACTTCACTGATTAATCATCTCTACAGAACAACATATAAGTCAATTTTGCTTCTTTTCATGGTTTGGTTGCTACTTGCTAGCATTTTTATTTTTTCACCATGTTAAAAGAGTAATGCACTAATGCTACCTACATATAGTTAGACTTATATTATCACATTTAGTACCGTCTTAATTTTCATGAGACTCACTTATACTTTTTTTTTTTTTTATGATTCAGACTTTTACAACTTGACAAGTGTGAACTAGTGTATGGTATGCAATAAGCATCTTTCTTACATTAAGTAATACTTTATTATCTATTAATCATTTCAATCACATTATACCACCCGAAAAGCTAAAAGAAGGACTTATATCAAGGAACTCTAATGATATTTCGTGTGATTGGGACCAAATAGTGGTCAACAATGCTATGTAAAGATTCTAAACTTACGGTGTTGGGTCCAGCATCGACTACTCACTCATAGTCACTTTATTTGATCGGTCCCAAAGCATCTGAAACAAGAATGAATAATAACTCTCAAAAGTCATTAAGGTAACGAGTATTCTCCTTCCCCAACATAGGCACGAAGCTGATGAGAATAAATTATGGATAACCTTTTGAAGATCATTTGTAATGAATAACGTGGTTCGTAGAAAACTTGACCACAATCACACTGGATAACATAAATTAAGCAATAAAGATTCTGCCTTTCACCACTGGCATCCAAAAACATAAACCAAGAGAAAAGAAAAGAACCTAACGCCACCTACCAAATGATCAAACAGGAAGAACAACTGAAAACCCATTCAGCCATTCAGGAGGACTTAACCACTCCGTGCTTGTTTCGTTTTGAGCTCAGGAATTCAAAATCACGTTCCATATGTATAGAGTGCAGAAACAAGAAGCAACAAAATATTGCTTTTGCTTGAATGGGTATTGAAACACATGTTCTGTGTTTTTGAAGTCAAAACCAAACAAACATCTATCAGTGTAATATCCAATATAGAGAATTTGCTAAAATGAGCATGCTTCAATTGATGGGGCTAACAGAGTTACAAGGAATTACAATTGTAGGGTCCTCATGATAATGTTATTAAGAGAGATAAGAAAATTAACTAAAGCTCTCTGTTTTCTAAGACAAACCCAAGAAAGAAGACTTTCCATTACACACAGCCTCATCAAACAAATTCTATCCATCATCAAAATGAACCCTTTTGATTGCATCCGAAATTAGCCGGATCTAATTCTCTTCTGGGTGATTTTTCCATCAGATTTCAGAGTTCCACTGGAGTCCCCTTCAGATGAAGCTTCCTTGGTAAAAGAGCTGGAAAGATCAGCATAGAGATCAACCACCCTTCTGATATTGTTATTGAGCTCTCTAATCAAACCCACATTCCGACTCAGGTTATCAGGCATCTTCGATTCATGATTTTGGTTTATCTCATTGATTAGCAACCTATTCTGATCTAAAATGTCTTGGGCTTGTAATAAGCTCTTCTGAAATGTCTGCAAAACTCTGCTATCAACTTGAGCTGTGTTGCTTATGTCTCCAAATATATCTCCTTCCATTCTAGTTACACTAATGACTCAATTAGCAAATGGTCCTGCGTAACAACTTAAAGAAATTAAAACTAAAACCAACGCCCAATCTGAAGAAAAATGCAGGAAAACGATTAAGATACTACTTACAAGTCAAAATTCAGCTAGAATTTAAAGAAGATATCATAATGAAGCAATTAGGCTACTCAAACTATCTGATTGCAGAGAGAAAAAGCAATTTGAAAAGTTAACTCAGTTCTCACAGGATTTTCGGGAAAAATAGCTAATAGACTCGCTTTTACCATATTCTTTCCTCAATTTTCTAAGCAACCAAAGAAAGGGGCAGGAAGGATTGCATAAGATTCACTAGACCAAATAAAAGAAACCAGCAGAAAATACTTTTTTATCACTTAAAGTAAGACTCTTTTCCACACGAAAGAGCCTTTTTCTTTTTCCTGCTTCCAATAAAATTAAGAGAAACCAATACACAAGGACCTCCCCAAATTCTAATCTAGAGTGGGAATCCCGAAACACAGTGAATACATCAGAAAATAGTCTCTTGTGAGGTAAAATAATTATTTTTTCTCAGAAAAAAGTGTTCTTTAATTCTGAAATGACCGAAACAATGACGAATTACTGTATTCGATAGTCAAATTGATAGAGATTAAGGAGAAGCAAAAAAAAAACAAAAGGATAAACCCAGGAAATGTACAATCAATCTAAAGGGGGGAAAATGAAAAAGAAAAAAATCTTTCAACTATTTTCTATCATTTTCGTACCTTGACAACATGGAGCATTCCAGGATGTTGACGTCAACGGGGTCCAAAAAAGAACAGAATTTTCTGGGGAAAATGGAATTTTCTCGAGAAAGCGAGGGAAAAGAAATCGAATCTCCGGTTCAGCTAGGAGGCTCAGAAATCATGGAAGAAGCAGGGCCAGATGGGAGATTGACATAGACCTATCTGCAAGATTTGATTGATAGTTTCTGAGGAATTGCAAGGCAAAGGCAGCGACTTTTCTCTCTCTCTTCGCTTTCTCTGGAGTGAGAGTCGATAATTTGAAATCCTCGTGTAATTCACCTGGTGCAGAGGCTGCACCACTTTCCGTTCATATAGGCATATATGCCTTTACGGGGACAGGCTTTGTTCCTGGATGTGTGGCCGTGTGAGCCGGAACACGATACGGATGTGGGCTTTGAACCAGAAAGAAAAAGACAAAATCCTGGCCGTCAGATTTTATCAAAGATGTTGCTGGGTTTCATTTGGGCTTTTTTTTTTTTTTTTTTTTTTTTTTTTTTTTTTTTTTTTTTTTT
>QAOA01000393.1:1193658-1230217 GCA_003255065.1 Cercis canadensis
TTTTTTTTTTTTTTTTTTTTCATGTGAACCACTACATTATTTAAGAAAAAAATTATATGTTTAAAATATTTTGTTTCAATAAACATTTTATTTTTCTATTAAGAAATACATTTATTAAGGTTACAGAAAACATATCATTTATGGCTATGGTACCAAAAATTTTATTTCTTAGCCTCATATATTGTAGGAATGTGAAATTATTATTATTTTCTTTTTTTGGTTATGTAAAACGTTGAAAAAGAGAATAAAAATCCATAACAAGAATAAAATTTATCACATTAAACTCTTTAATTTTTATGATTAAAAAAATGCCATTAAATTTACAGATTATTGACGGAATTTAAAATTATTTAATAATGAGAATCATTATATAACTTAATTGAAATAATTTTAACCCTTTTACTTATCATAAAAACATTGTAGACACATAAAAGTTTCATACATTAGACAAAGGACAGAACGTTGAAGATAATAATTTAATTGAATTCATTGAGTAATACATAAAATCTTAGGATTTTGAAATGAAATTGGTAAAAATGAAAGTTTTACTTGCAAGTTATAATCTTTATAATCAAGAAAAAAAAAAATCTACCGCAAATATTTATAATCATAAAATATTTTATTTTTTTAATAAAATAATTATTTTTTTATTAAATATACAAAATTAAATTATTTAACTAGAATATGGTTGCTAGTTATTAAAAATAATAAATTTCAGAATTATGATTAATTATTTTAGCATTAGGATTATCTTTCTATTTTTATGGTTTATTAGGATTATAACTGCCGAATAAATCATAATTTTTTTTAAAAAAATAAGAGTTACATTGTTATCGGGAATTTTCATTTCAATCAATTTAATTATAAAAAGTAAATCTGTTAAATTATTTTCGTTTTTCATTTTCTTCCCTGAAAAACTGAATTATTTTTTATTTCCTTTGATTCACAATGACAGTTGACAAACATATAAATGCTCGTTTGTTGAAACAGCAACAGGGGAATTGTAACATACCACCGTAATCTCCTCGTATCGCTATTGGCTACCTTACTCCTGTACTGCACCAGAAGCATCGTGCTCTTGGATTTACTTATCATCCTCAAAGTTTTCTGAGGAAACAAACAGAATTCCCATGCTTTAAGCTTTCTGAAATTCAATGTAAACTCATTCACCTCAGAGCTTGCTGTGTTCTCATGGACTCGGTTATCAATGCTGCACTTGTAGAAATATGCACGCAGGCGCAGGACGGACTCACTCTTCCAGCCCTTTGGCCAAAGCTTCAACCATCGCTTTCTTCAGCCAATCTCGACCTCTCTGCTGGTGTCAAAAGAGCCGTTTGGGCCAACCTTCTTCGCATTTCGACCCTCCAATTTGAAGCTCCGAAGGGGTCATGCAGTGCCGACGATTCTTCAATTCAGACCTTCGAGGATGCGGAGAAGCTCAATTTGAAGATTGTCGCTCAAGAGACTCTCAGGGACAGCTTTTTTGGTCTTTACAATGTGCAATCTGCGAATGCCAGGTTGTCTAATAACCAAAGGAGCGTCCTTAAGCTGCTTGCTGATGCTAGGTTAGCTTCCCTTCAATTTAATAAGCTTTGCACTATAATCATTGATTTCTGATTAACTTGCTATGTTGCATAGATGTCTATTTGCACCTTTAGTTTTTCAGTGTGATTAGAACAATACGGGCTTTTAGCATTTTTTATTAAGATTGTGGCACGATGATTATTGCTACTTTTTTAGTTAGTATAGTACCTTGAATTTGATTTGGATTTCTATGTTTTATGTCAATTAGTATATTCATGCAAATATTTTTGCTTCCCTTACCCACAAAGCAGATATGACAGGGAGTATCTATGGAGACTGGAAAAGATAAAAAAGGGTTAAGAAAATAAGAAAAAGGAAGATGCTAAGGAGTAGGGAGCTTATATTTTGTGCTGCAAATGCTGGCCGAAATTATCCATGGAGTGACAATCGATTATATAAAGCACACTAGGATGTAACTACACTGGGGCTATAAACTGAGCTGCTTTGATATCTCATTTAATGTATCACATATTAGAGGACATAGAGGGAGTTTTGCATGTTTATTTAAATGCTTGATTTGTCTAATCTCTAATGTCATTGTTCTATTGTCTTGGTTGATTTACACCACTGCCAAATAGCAGTAAACAAATAAGATTTTGGGTTATGTAACTTTACTTCTAATTCCAGTCCCTGGGAATTTAATTCTCAAGGATATGTTATTTTCAGATCACTAATGCCTAAAGGTAGGTAACGGCTCTCCATTTAGATTTTGGGAGGATTATTAATTAGGGGATTTTCCCTTCTTAGAGGCTTTTCCTTGGTTCTGTCTTTCTTCTTTACATAATTCCCCCATCCAAAGTTTCTACCACAACTCAAGATGCCATAGTTTCTTGAAACTCTCATTTCTTCAGAGAGCTAAATGACAGAGAATTTCAGAATTGGAGTCCCTTTGGTCTTGATTAATTCTTTTCATATGCCACCAATTTGGAATGAAGGGTTTCGTTTGGTCTATTGAATCTTCTAGTGTGTTTTCTTGTAAATCCTCTTCCAGTTTTTTACACATTATTTGAATGAGTTCGCCCTTGATAAACCCTTTTGGATATCCAAAGCTCCTTCATAGGTCAACTCTTTCATTTGGATTGCAGTAGGGAATAGGAATAATACTAATAATGTGTTTAAGGTTCGTAGACCTCATGATGCTCTTTCTCCTGCTTTGTGTGTGATGTGTGTCTCTTGCTCAAAGACAGCAGTCCATCTATTTATACATTGTTCAGCAGCCACCTCTTTATGGCACAGTCTGTTTGACATTTTTGGTGAATGTTGGGTGCGTCCTTTCAGCTTGGAGCTTGTTTTTATTGATAATTTAGAGGTATTGGTAGAAATAAGGAGGCTAGAATTTTGTGGTAGTATGTGATTTATACAGTCCTTTGGTGTATGTAGTTGGAGCTGAATGCTCACATCTTTAGGTATTCTTCATTAACTTTACATTTGTTTGGGATAGGATTGTGCATATGGTTTTCTGCCCATTGTCTTTTTAAGGGAGTCTCTCTTTCGGATATGCAGAGAGATTGAACAATGGACAGACTTATTGCATTAATAACTTTGTCTAGTTTTTCTGTTATGTTATTTTATGTTTCTTTTCTGTAGGCTATCTTATCCTCCTCTACTTCTGTACTCCTTTCCTTCCATTAATAATAGTATATCATCTTATAAAAAAAAAGAAAGCAGCAAAAAGAATTGGATTTCCATAAAACCTTTCCTTCCTTGTTCTCCCAAAACCTCTACTGTGGGATATTGAATTCTTTTGATACATGCACATGTGGTATAATATTTTTGGTAAGAGGATTCCTTGAAGACTAATTTAAAAATGTTGTTGACTAAAAAAAAAAGCAAAAAGGCAAGAGGACAAAAAATCCTTGAAGACTAATTCAAAAATGATGTTGACTGTGTGAATTTTTTAGTTGTAATTGCTATTGTATGATTCATTCTGTCTTTGGTATTCAATGGTGATTTGGTTCCTTTTGTTATTTAGCTTTTCTTATTTTATTGGTATATACATTTGTCTGCATTAATGAATATTATTTAGACATTGAACACCTGCAGAGTGAAAGGAATTACACAAAGCCAACTCAGTAAAAAGTTGTGCATTAAAGAAAATAATGTTTATTATGTATTAAAGAGTCTCGACTGTCAAGGGTTAATAGTGAAGCAGTCTGCTCTCGAAAGGAAGAAAGACACCTGCCCTGATGGGGAATCAAAATATTATCCATGTGTAACTACCAATTTAATATACTTGAACCGCTATGCAAAGCAACTTGGCTCTCATCAGAGAGTTGAAATCACAAAGTGGGAGCAGAATTTGGAGAGCCCTGAAGAGGCAAACGGAAATGCTTCGAGAGGAGAAATGGATGTGCTTGTAAAGGATTATACACCGCAAATGAAAGCTATTTGTGACAAACTTGAAAAAGCAAACAACAAGGTTGCTTTTAATTTAGTTCTCATAAAACTTATTAACTAAAGCATTATATTCGTGATGCTGAAAGTGTTTTGTGATAATCTTTTTGTTGAAGGTTCTTATTGTGTCTGATATTAAGAAGGATCTGGGTTATCGTGGATCTCGTTCAAGACAAAAAGCTTGGAGAGAAGTAAATTCTTGTTATCTCTTCTCCTTTTCTTGATTTTCTTGGGAAGAAATAAATTCTAATTATATCTTTTCCAGCTGTTGAATTTCTTATTGCTCGTTTGTTAAATTTTTTTTTTTTTTTTTTTACACTNTGGTACACTTCATTATTATTTCATTGTATTGTTCATTTCTTGGCAGATTTGTCGCAGGTTGATAGCAGATCATATAGTGGAACAGTTTGATGCTAAAGTGGATGGAAAGGTCACTTGATATAATCTTGTGATGGATTTCTCCATTGCTTTTACATTTCAATTTTCTGTTTTTTGATTGTACATATCTCATTTCTTATTATCAAATTTATTTCATATCGGGACTCGCTATGCATCCTTGTTCACATACATATGAGATGGCATGACAGTATAATACTCTTTTGTACTTTTTCACTTCCTCTTTAATTATATTCATTTTTCTATTAAAAAAAAAAAGCCGGGNGGGGGGGGGGAATGAATGTATGAGCAACCAAATGCCTTTTTGGTCATCTTGGTTCTGGTTTTGGTATTTCCTTGTGTTTGTAGAGTCTGTTAGTGATAAAACCATTATTGGGCCTTCTTCTAACAGCTTAAGGTTTTTAGAGAGTTGGTTTCTTGACATGGTATTGGAGCCCCTTCATCCATGCGGAGTTTGATCTTTGCTGCCCCATATCTGATAATTATATTTCATTATCAGAAATTGGGCTTGTGCTTTGTTCACGCTTCAAGCCAAATGGGCTTATGCGTGCTGGGTGTGCTAGTCATAAAAGCATTAACGGACCTTCTCCTAACAGCTTAAGCTTTTGAAGGAGTTGGTTTTCTGATAGAAGCAATTGTTGCTTTGTATTGTAATTGAATTCTTTTCGTACTTTGTAGAGTAGTCAAAGTCCTTTATTGTCATAACTTGGCATACTCTCTTTTGGTGATAATTCAAATGTATGTTTTACTTGTTTGCAGGTTGAGGCTTGCCTACGGCTGCTTAAGCCAATAACTGCTGCAGCTGAAAATGATGATGAAAACTTTAAATATGGGAAGAAAGTTCAAGTCATTGATCAGCTTGTAGAGCTTCCCCCTGAGCATCAAATTTTTGACATGATTGATGCTGCAGGATCAGATGGCATAGTTTTAAAGGAGGTGCACATCAATTCTTATAGTTTTAAAGAAAGTTCAAGGCAGGGGAATGGTGTCCCTTAACTTCTGGTTTCTTGTTCTTTTGTCCTGTCAATTTAACTTTTCATTTTAATGTGGTGTTATCCCTGTGGTCAAATATAGATGTTAATGATTATATGGAATGTTCACCTGTCAAAATTACATGGCCAATGGCCACAAAAGCATTTAATGTGTTTATTTGATGGCAGGATCAATACTGTATGTAAATGAAAAAGAAGCAATAGAGAGAATGTAATACACAGTGAGTAAAATGAAATAGTTTCCAAGTTATAGGAACTAAATTTTTTTTAAGCCTACCGGCCTTACTCTTATTCTTTTGGGCTAATCCGGTACTTTTTTTTAGGTGCTAAGACTGAAATGTTAGTTGTCACCTGTATTACTTCACAAATGTTTTATTTGATTAACTGCAGTGTCATTCCTTTTCATTTTTGCTCTCATCAAATGGAGTCTTTCTAGAGCTGGTTTTCAGTGATGCATCCCTGTATGTGTATGGTGTTGCCTTTACACTTTTAGTTTATTTGGATGTTTCTCATGGACAGATTTGTGAGAGGCTTGGATTTGACCTAAAAAAGGCCCACCCTCGGCTTATAAACATGTGCTATGGATTTGGAATGAAAGCGCAGGATGGACAATTGAATAAAACCAAGGCATATCGATTGTGGACATCTAGAAATTTCAACCCTGAACCAGAAGTTAAACTTATTTGCAAGCCTGATGAAAACAAAGTTTTAGACCATCATGTATCTGACAGTTCT
This sequence comes from Cercis canadensis, assembly GCA_003255065.1. NCBI lineage: Eukaryota > Viridiplantae > Streptophyta > Magnoliopsida > Fabales > Fabaceae > Cercis > Cercis canadensis. The sequence continues at coordinate 1,199,760 of QAOA01000393.1, forward strand.
GGAAAAATATTACCTGAATATGATGCTCTGGCTTCCAATGGAGATCTTGTTGACCCTGGAAACATGGAAGATACAGAAACTGATGCAGTATTTTCTTGTGGATCTCCTGGGAATTTTGAGTCCATATATGCAGGAACACCAATAAATTTGCAAGAGTTAGTTCTTGACCCAAGAAGTACAGTTTCTAACAGCAAACATGATTTAGTCTGGTCAGCAGCTGAGAGAGATGTTGCTCCATCAGGAGCTCTGCCACCTGATGCTTTGAAACCACTCTGTACTGGATCCTATCAAAGATTTCCAACTTTGACTGGGGATGGCACCAGAAGGGCAATAAAGATAATTGAACGATTAGAGGTTCTTGTCATTGACTGCCTTCTTAAATGCTTTGAACTGGAAAGTGTTTATTGCCTTATGTTTTTTGTGCTTAGCTTTTGACTACAATTTTTGCTTCCATTTTACTTGTGCAGCATGAGAAGTTCATTTTGAGATCTGAGATCCCTAGGTGGCTTGCTAGCTTTGAGAAGGACAAGCCCACAACATTGGACCGGAAGACTGTAGATCGAATATTGAATGAACTTCAAAAACAAGGACTCTGCAAATGTATAGCTATATCTGTCCCAGTTATTACTGATTGTTCCAAGAATCGTACTCAGCAGGTGGTTATGCATCCTTCCATGAATTTATCTCCTGAATTGGTTGATGAAATTCAAAATCGAGTGAGGTATTTTGACATGGAAAGTCGTAAACAAGGCTTATCTCGCAGGAAGGATGATGGAACAATACCTGTAATGGAGAGTATTCAGAAAACTCAGAGCCATATAAACCCAGATGAACGTGCTGGTAAAGCAGAAGCTATGCGTGCGAATGGATTTATATTGGCAAAAATGATAAGAGCAAAGCTGCTGCATAGCTTTCTATGGGATTATCTGCATAGTTCAGTGAGCCATAAAGAGGCCTCTTCTTCTGAAAAGTGTGTCTATGAGCAAAGTAATCCTCATAGCAGCAGCAAGTTATTTTCTCTGGAAGCAGCAATCAAGGAAATTCCTGTTGAGCTATTCTTACAAGTTGTTGGGTCCACTAAAAAATATGAAGAAATGATTGAGAAGTGTAAGATGGGTTTACGTCTCTCTGATCTTTCTCCACAGGAGTACAAATGTCTGATGGATACTCATGCAACTGGAAGGCTGTCATTGGTTATTGACATTTTACGGCGTTTGAAGGTATTCATGTTGAGCTTTATTTGAAGTCATCTTTTTTACTCTTTTTTCCCCCCTTAAAGTTTCTGCTTCAAATAATCCTCTCTTTTGTTAATGGTAGAATTGTAGAAGGTTTATGTCTTCATTTAAATCAGTTATGTCAGGGGGGTGGTGTCACTATGTGCTTGGGGGTGTAGTAATAAATCCCTTAACATGCTAGAGTCATCTTCTATATCAAAATTTTTTGCTTATGATGCTCTTCAGTTCCATCTGCAGTCACCCGATCTTGTTAATTACTGCATAATATCTGGGACAAGAGTGCTCTTTTTCTTACTTCTGTATAAAAGGAAGGTTATGAAAGAGGAAGGAAATTAGAAAAGAGGGGACAAGAAATCCTCATAAACAAAAAATAGAAAACTGTAAGAAAAGATAACACAAGGCGACAGAGGGTTAATACATAAAAAAGTATTATTACAACGTAAGTACTGAAGCTTGCCTGACATCAAAGTTCTTTGTGTAGCTAATTCGGATGGCAACTGATATGCAATCTAGAGCTGAAGTCGAGATCTCGCACCATTCTTTAACTCACATGATGGAGCTGAAGCCTTACATTGAGGAGCCCATTTCAAATTATGCAGTGTCTTTAAATTTTAAATCCATTGATCTTCGACCAAGAATCAGACATGATTTTCTTCTGTCTAGTAGAGATGCAGTGGATGAGTATTGGCAAACATTGGAGTATTGCTATGCTGCTGTGGATCAAACAGCTGCTTCATATTCATTTCCTGGATCTGTGGTTCCTGAGGTAATCTCCAAGTTTGTCTTTAATGGACAATTTCGAAATGTTTTAACCTTGATACCTTCTGTGAGAATAGTGGAAGTGTATGTGAGACTAGCCTCTCACAGGTATTATTTATATTAGCTGTACAATATTAACAGGCCTAATCATGGGCCTAATTACATGCTTAATATGAGCCTAGATGTCAGCTACCTAACCAGCTATCTAATTACATAATATTCACATTATTCATAGTTAATATTCTAACACCTATCAATTTCTTGCCAAAATTTATATTTTGATCCCTGTTCAGCTGTATTGATGATGGTTTAGCGATTGTCCAAATCACATGCTACAGTAATCTCCTTATGCTTATATTCATAATGACTGTCAGATCTATGTTTTCTCTGTCCAAATTCCTTTGTTGGAACCATTAGATGGTTCCTGTCTGGCAATTATGAATTTAATTTTTCCATTTGCCAGGTATTCCGTTACCGTTCATGGGCCTCTACTCGCCTTATGACATCTGAACAACGTGGCGAGCTTTTAAAGCATGTAGCTAAGGATGATCTAAGTGAAAAAATTTCATACAAGGACTGTGAGAAGATTGCAAAAGATCTTAATCTGACCTTGGAGCAGGTGTTTGTTTAAAGTTGTTGATATGATTTCATTCTTTATCCTTTTTGGCAAATTAATATCAGTAGCTATATCTTTTAGGCAGCATGGCTTTGAAGGGATTTTCTGTTGTCACAGTTATAGATTAGCATTCTTTTTCCTCTTCATTATTTTCTTTAGGAATTCACTTCTTGAACCCCCTTTATTTTTCAAAAAAATTATTTTTAGATTATGGCATTATGCTGAGAACTGTCAATTGGAAGTGCAAAGATAGCAATTTAGAACTTGAATTTAAATAACTGAGGAACAGAACTTTATCATTTATAATTTATGATAAATTTAACTTTTTTTATCAGATTGATCATGTCAGTCACTTTTTGATGTTATCAAGAATAGATCCCTCCTTTCTTTCTTTCTTTCTTATGGCATCACTTATAAAAAACAACTACTATTCCATCAGCTCATGGTCTAAGTTGTTACAATGATCTAATGTTATAGTCCTTGGGGTTTCATAGCCATAACAAGCAAGAAATGCATGTGAGCTTATTATTTATCTTGAAGTACTATTTCCAGTTTCCTTGTTAGTTCTGTCTACTTATGGGAGTTGTCATCTTTTTGTGAATTTCTTGTACAATCTAAATTATTAGTTGTTGTATTTCCTTTCTCACTTATCCAGTATCCTTGCCAGTGTTTCAACATGAGTGACTGTTTCTATTTTTTTTTCCGATGATGCATTTTTGTCTACTTGAATGCCACTACCAGGTTCTTAGTATGTATTCTAGTAAGCGCCGGCATTGTCTCAATCAGTTTAAAGATGAAGGCAATGATAGTCATTCGCGTAGACAAAAGCGTAGTGCATCTCATCTCCAAAAGAAGAGTTCACTAGAGTCGAGGCCAGCAAAGTACGCAAGAATTGATGCAGCAACTGAAATTGTGGGCACATACATGGGGGAGCAAGATGCTTCAGATACTGCTTCTGGAGATCATGCCACTCATTTACAAGAATTTCAGGATGATGATCAATATGAAATTGAGGATTCTGGAGCAAATGAGAATGAAAATGAAGACTGTTATCCCCTTATTCGCCAGTGTGTCTTATCCAAAATGAAGCCAACACGTCAAAGAAGATTCTTATGGTCAGATGAAACTGATAGGTAAGTGAAGATATGATAGGATCTTGATTGGTAGGGCAAAGCCATGCAGTAGATTATCTGATAGTATGAAAATTATGTAGATGGACCATTTATATATCTACCAACTTTGACTAAATAATTTAGCTTCTTTTTGCTTGCATTATTACTTTGTTGGGCAATAATGAATATCATAACTTATTGTTATGATGGGTTTCTGTAGATTTTTTGTGACGTTCTTTTCTGGTTATTTCCAGGAGGCTATCTTATCCTCCTCTATTTTTGTACTCTTTCTGTTCTTCTCTTAATAACATTTCTCCTTTATAGGCATATTTACCGTCAGTCAGTTGTAGAATTGTCTCACTTTTTAGCAAGATGCTAGAACCCCCCTTCTCTTCTTGATGAAGAATGAAGAGAATGGATTCACAAGTAGTATTGTTTTCCCTGAGTTTCTCACGGTTGATATCTTACTTTCAGGCAATTGGTGATCCAATATGTTAAACGCCGTGTTGCCCTTGGTGCAAAATATCATCGCATTGATTGGGCCTCACTTTCTGATCTTCCAGCACCTCCAGGAACATGTAAGAAAAGAATGGCATTGCTGAACAGTAACTCAAGATTCAGGAAATCTGTGATGAGGCTCTGTAACATGCTTGCTGAATGTTATGCAAAGCACCTGGAAAAGGCCCTGAACATGTCATTAAACAACGATGACTGCAGACGGTTTGTACGATCTCCATCTAGGAAAGGTGTTGATGTTAATTTTAGCCATAATGCTGAAACTCAAGAGACTGCTATAAATGAAGAAGCTTGGGACAACTTTGAGAATGAAAGTATTAAGATAGCCCTTGATGAGGTTCTTCGTTGCAAGAGGATCGCTAAGCTGGAAGCCTCCAAAAAAGTAAGATCTCTATATGAAGCATGGTCAGATGTAAATGTGAATGCTGGAGGATATGTAATTCCTCTTACACTTCTAATGATGTGTCAGCCTCAAGGCTATTGCCTTCATTAAATTTTTAAAGATTCTTTTAAACCAAGATTCAGTGAAGTCTTAACCACTATCTGTCTTGATCTAATGTTTGATTAAATTCTTTCCTCTCTGTGGTGTCTTATCCTTTTCAGATGTGTCTTTACTTATATATCTACAATCTTCAGTTATTTTGGAAGCTTCCTGACTATAGGAACTATTTTTGGGACAGGATTTTAATGAAAATGAAGTAATTTCATCAGCTATTCCTTGTAATATTGTTCAGAGTCATCGTAGGAAGCGCCAGGAATTTTCTGCCCATAGATCGCGTCGTCATCGCCTTGACAAAAAATTTACTAGGTTCCTGAATAATGCAGCTAATGTAAATCGACAAGTATATGAATCATTGGCTGTTTCAAATGCTGTGGAGTTATTTAAACTTGTCTTCTTAAGTACATCAACAGGCCCACAGGCACCAAACCTATTGGCAGACATTCTTCGGCGTTACTCGGAGCATGATCTATTTGCAGCTTTTAACTACCTTAGAGAGAAGAAAGTCATGGTAAATGTTTCTCAAACTCAAATAGAAGTATTCATTGCATGATACGTTGATTGGTTGTGTACTTGAGTTGGCTCTATTCTGATACTTTCTCCAGTCAAATGTATAGGGGTTGTCAAGTAAAATTATTATACATTGTATTTTTAACATATATTACATTTAGGATTCTGTTACGCACAGAATTTGGCTCCTGGTTGTAGTGCTTGTAGTTAAAGTACTTTCGTTAATAAAGAATGCATGTAAAGTTGAATGTCTTCTGGAAAGGAATGGGGAAACAATTGATCACTTGTTGTTACATCCTTTGAATTCCTGGTGTTATGGCATCTTGTTTTCAGGCCTTTTGAGGTGCATTATATAGGGACTGCTAAAATCTTTTAAGGACTAGCTGTTTTTCTTAGGTATTGGGTCATGGTATGAATGATTATGCTTGGAAGGCTGCATCATATTTTTTGTTCCGGTCTTTGTGTCTGGATTGCACCTTCAGTTTATTCAGCGGGTTGAAGGTTCTTTACAAAGTCTCAAATTAAACTTTGATGTCCTTGTTTGGACGACATTTATTTTGACCTGTTTTTATTTATAGTTGAAGCTTTCATGGATATCCTGGATTCGTTGAGACTGATTTTCAATTGATATTCATTTTCTTAGTTTCGTTTTTAAAGTGGTAATATGCAGCCCATCCAACTCCAACATGCTTCTAGTAAAATTTTCATGTTAATTAATTTTGCTCAAGTGGGAGAAGCAAAATTCCAAGCTCCAAATCTGGCACTAGATAATTTTGTCTGGCTGGTTTCTTCTTCTACTCCCCTGTCTTCCCTCTTTTTCTACAGCCTAGATGCTGCTTTTATCTTTCTTTCTTTTTTTCCCCTTGCCCATGTTGCATATTTTTTTTTAGATAAAAGAAGAATTTATTCAGAATAGGAAGAAGTAAGTACAAAGGAGGGAAAAAGGTCCTCCTAGAACAGAAAAAACAAGTGAATCAATAGAAAAATACATCAGCTCATAAGAGCTCTCCATGTTGTATGTTTTACTTCCTTCTAAGTTAACTATATCTACATTTGACAGATTGGGGGCAATGGCAATCAACCTTTTGAACTATCACAACCATTCTTGAATAGTGTTTCCAAGTCACTATTTCCACCTGACACTGGAAAAGGAGCTGTCAAATTTTCTACGTGGCTGCATGAAAAAGATAAAGACCTCACTGAAGGAGGAAATAATCTTCCTGAAGATTTACAGTGTGGGGACATTTTTCATCTGTTTGCTTTAGTTTCATCTGGTGAACTTTCAATTTCACCATGCCTACCAGATAATGGTGTCGGAGAGGCAGAAGACTTAAGAAACACAAAACGTAAATCTAATGTTAGTGAATCTGCCTCTGGGGATAAAGCTAAGAGGCTGAAATCCTTAAATGCAGTAGAAGGTGAAATTATTTCTCGCAGGGAAAAAGGATTCCCAGGTATAATCATATCTGTGCATCATGCAACAATTCCAATGGCTGATACTGTAGACTTGTTCAAGGATAATCATGGTTGTAACGATGACCAACATTTTGTGAGAAATTCTGAACTAGACATAGACCAAAGGTGTAATGATTCCAGTCCTGACCATATGCTGGAAGTCTTTAACTCATCTAACACTGCCCCTATAGAAAAAGATCATACTGAATCACCATGGGAAGCTATGGTAGGCTATGCACGACATTTGATGTTAGTGCCTTTTAATCAAGAACAATATGGTGCTATCCATGCCGAGCTGTTCAGGGTTGTTTATGCTGCTATTCAGAAGGCTGGTGATCAAGGTTTGAGCATGGAAGAAGTTTCCCAAGTTATAAATATGCCAGGTATATTCTGAGATTTGTGCAATAAATATGATAGATTGAAATCCACAAAAAATGAATTATTCAAACTTCTCTGAGATTGTTTCTATTAGATATAAATCTATTCATGGGCCTTCACCTATCAGCTTAAGCTTTTAGGTTGAATTGGTTCTTGACATGGTATCAGAGCCTCTTTGACCAAACGGTCAGGAGATCGAATCCTTCTGCCCCCACTTTCTCAATTAAATTGAAATTTCAGCACATGGTATAAATGGACCTATGTTTTGTCCACGCTTCAAGCCCAAAGGGCTTTCGCGTGTGGGGGTGTGTTAGATATAAATCTATTCATGGGACTTCACCTATCAACTTAAGCTTTTAGGTTGAATTGGTTCTTGACAATTTCATTCTTTTTTTTCTTTTTTTTCAAAATACCTTTCAGGAATAGAGGTAGATGGACTGATTGTTGATGTTCTTCAAGCATTTGGACGAGCATTAAAGGTTCCTTCCTCCTCCCTCCTCTTTAATGCTTTATTACTCTAGGATATTCATGAATTGTAAGAACTGCTGTAATAGTGATATTGCAGAAGTGCGCGAAGGTGTGCATTTGAAGGTTTGCTCGCATTTGCATGTCCCCTCTGGTGGCATCTCTTATACTGTTATCATGTGTCTTCTAGCTGCCTGTCAGGAATATTGGTTAAGTTGTTGAATATCTTGTGTTAGTTACATTAATATAATCATGGACTTAACCTAATTGTCTGTCTGCAATGATCCATCTATTCATAAATTTGATTCTCCTCTCCGTTATTTATTTTTTGTCCAGTAACCTTGAATTTCTGGATTAAGTGTAAATATGAACTCTATGACTAGTTGGAACTGGTATTGGTTATTGAGATTTTTGCCAAATTGATTTACAGCAGCTCAGTACTTTTAGCCTTTAACCCAAGGGATTGAAAGGTTTTTGCTAGAAATTATGATAATGTTAGTTTATGATTTTATGGAATAAGGTAATAGTTGTATGTGTGAGAAATAGTTGATGGGTGAAAAAATAAGGTGAAGGGACGTGGAAGAGAAGGCTGAAAATAAGGAAGTGGGAGATGAATAGTAGATTAGTTGAGAAAGTGTCAAGACTATAACTTTTTTCTTACACCTATTTTTCTACACTTCATGCCTTTTTATAGGCAAGTAAACCGACTTATGTATGTCGGTTTTTCAGCTGCATTTTTCTAGTTTCTTCCTTAGTTTTTTTACAGCTGTACTACTAGAATTTTCTTGTAGCTTCTAGCTAGTTATTGATGATGAAGTTGTAAGTCGGTGAGTAGTAGAAATTTCTGGTTTGGTGTTGAAGCTTCATGATGCTTGGTGAAGTTTCTGGAAGTGTGCTACTTCTAACAGATAATTTACTCTCAAGCTTATTTTTCATAATATTTAGTTTTGAAAGGTCTACTAAAACCACTGTCCATGAATATATGGTGCATCATAGCTGGGATGGAATGATCTGTCCCACCTCCCCTCTTTTAGTTAGATAAAAGATAAAGAAAGACAAATGACAAATCAGAAAGAGTCTGCTTAGTAGACTGCTCTAGCTTCAAATGTTAATTTAGGGAAACCTACTCAGAACTTGATATGCCTGAGTTCAGTCCGAAGGAAGTTTTAACCTATCATCATAGCTTTGACATAGTTGTGTATTAATTGCACATAATATCTTTTCTTTTTGTACAGGTTAATGCTTATGATTCGGTCCGTGTTGTTGATGCTTTATACCGTTACAAGTACTTTTTGACCTTGGTCTCTGGTTTTCATCAAGGTGTTCAACCAACTTCCTCAACAAAGACCATGGCGAAAAGTGATGATACATGCAAGCTTTACCAACCAGAAGAATATAATTTTAGTCATGCTAATTTTCCAAGGGAAAGAATTGGTGTCGATAATGTGCACAAAGTGACAATTCTTAATTTTCCACAGGAAAATATGGATCCTGTAAAACAAAGTAGTAATAAGAATAATGGCAGTATGCAAGACAAAGTTGTTTTGTCCATAGTTGAGAGAGAAACACTTGAATCTTGTTCTAGTGAAATGTGTGTACCAATATTGCCGTGGATTAATGGAGATGGGACAATCAACAGCATTGTCTACAAGGGACTTAGACGTCGTGTTCTTGGAATTGTGATGCAAAGCCCAGGGATATTAGAGGTGCATACTATCTCCAATGCTGTTTTTGGATTTTATATTTTCAAATTTAATAGAACTTCACAATGGGACTGCTAATGAGTATAGCTATTTTATTCTGATTCGAGTCAGATTCCCTTATTCCTCATAAATTGAAAGTTAAAATAACAAAAGAAAAGCTAGATGAAAAAATTATGGTTGTTTACCATCCTCCTATGTTTACAACCTATTCAGCGGCTTCTTTCTTTTAGATATTACTTTCCGTGGTTGACTTACTCAGTAATGTGATGAGTTGGTAACATGGCTCAATGTTGGTTCTCAGTTGCTTATTTCTTAAAAACTGTTTCTGAAGGGGTGTATTTGGGAGCAAGGAATTCAAGATTTGATAATTTGGTGCATGTTAAATTGGTTTTTTTTAGTAAAAGGGTGTTACTTGATGTTGTGATTTTAATAATTTGAAGCCACCTGTGGTCTCAAAAGAAAAAAGGAATCTAATAGTATCATCTGACAGTTTCCCTTTGTATCTTTGGGTTAGGATGATATTATCCTTCAGATGGACGCGTTGAACCCACAGGTATTCTTCCAGACTCTATTTTTAAACTTCTGTTCTGAATTTGTTAGCCACATGTTTTACATTGTCTTTATGCAGAGTGATTATGATCTATACTAATGGGGTGATGACCTAATTCAAAATAGCTTTTTTTTTTGTGGGGAGAGGGGGGTTGGGCTTAACTAGTAGCTACAGTTTCTGATGATTTCAAGAGGAATTACCGTTGTTTCTATTTAAATCTTAGATGGCGCCTGAAGCAATATTCTAAGTACAAACTAAGAATGAGCCAACAAGGAGGTTAGGGCACAAGTTACTAGTTCAACCGTAGTTGAATTATTGGTTGAACTGGGTGATGTCATGGTGTCATTGTATGATAAAAAGAGGAAGGCCTGGCACACATATTTACCCTCAACGAATGTTCACCACACCTTGAGCTGAAGTAATTATAGAATTTGTGATTGGTGCAGTTCAAGAATTTGTGATGATTTCTTTTACTTTATTCATGCTGCTGCTTGTGAGCTAAGATTTTGATGCAGTTTTTGTTTATCTTGTTGCTGCCTTATTCTGTATGTGCCAGTGCTCTTTTACTGAGAGTATATACTGACACAAGTTTCTGACAGAGCTGTAAAACTCTCTTGGAGTTGATGGTTCTGGATAAACACCTCCTAAAAAGGAAGATGCATCAAAATAGATCTGATGGGGCGCCCTCCATGCTACAGAATCTTATTGGAAGGAAATTCAGTCAATCAAAGTTGATTTGCCGTGAGCATTTCTTTGCCAATCCCATGAGTACTTCCTTGTTGTAGGGAACTCTCGCTTGGAGCCTTTGAAGCCCATATAGATGTATATATAGACAGAGACACACACTTTGAAACAGTTACTTTCTGTTAATAGTTACTTCGTAAGTTACTTTTCAGTTTCTGGGTTGTGTAGTTAATTTCGGCCATGGTTGTACACAGGCTCACGCATTGCGCACGTGCATTCTTGCGTTAGATTGGGCGTGCGCACGTATACACGAACATGCCTGCACACTTGATACGACTCTCCAATCTTTCTACCAACTTAATAGGAAGGATACGACTTAGTTGCCACAAGTGGCACAAGTATCTCAGCTTGACTGTACACGTGGCAAGCTTTGATTTGTTATGTGAATAGTAGAAGGTGAAATTGTAATGGGATAGTTGATTTATATCTTAATTACATATTAGCCACAAATAAAATATGAAATTATAAACCTGACCACAAACAAATCCTAATTTCAAAATGATGCTCCACTAATTTGTAAGGTTTAGGGTTTAGGGTCAAAATAAAATTTACTCAAATAACTAGGTACAAACTAAATTATTACAAAAATCACCTATCACTTTTCATGCTACCTACATGTGTCTATTGTTTATTGGAGGTGTACTATTTAGGACTTGGGATCCTTGTGCCACTTGTGGCAACAAAGTCACACCCTAATAGAAAAACTATCTTAAAGAAACTATCTTTTAAGGAAATGACTAAAATGCAACAAGTTGCTGAAATATAACAACTTATACTGCCATGTGTCATAATTTCATTGGTTTGGTGGTCCACCACTTATTATCGGTCAAATGACAATTAGGTTTTAATGGTTTTTATAAAAAATTTCTCATTATTTGTTGAATTTGTAAGTTATATCCAATAATCTTCTTAATAATAATGGGTCTATTTTTTGCAATATGTTAAAATAAAGGAATAAACATAGTGAAAAATGACTAAGCCCATGCAAGAAAGGCCGAGTCGGTTCATAATTTGGCAAATGGACTTTGCCTAATTAGATGGTGAGATCACATGGTAATCTCCATCAAATAAAAAAACCTTTCATAAAAAAGAAGTGTTGCATTTTTAATTGAAGAAGTCAAAAACATCTTATTTTTCAGTATTATTTTATGATGAGACGTGCTATTTAACTAAAGAAAATGTAATATATATATATATATATATATATATATATATATATATATATATACTTTTTAATTTAAAGGTGGTTGATAGATAAAATAAAATAATAAAGATCATATATTAATTCAAGGGTAATTATAAATCTACATATTTTTAATAACACATTTTGACAACTTATTTTAACTCGGTGTTATTTTCTTTTATGACCATTAAAACTTCTTTCATGCAATATGATACATCAATTAAAGATTTTATGTTTAAGTCAATGTATTCTAGTATTACATTCATGTATTTAAGAGTCTAATTTTATTTTATTTGGAAGAAAATAACTTTTTTATTATTATTATTAAGAATAATTTATTGTCAATGACAAATCTAGAAATAACTCAATAACGAAATAAATTACAAAAGTTAAGGCTTTAAAAAATTACCAAAGCAATTTGATAAAAAAAAAAAAAAAAAACTTGTTACATTGGGGGCTAGTGTCCCCTGCCCACCTAAATCTGTTGTCGCTGTTCATTGTCTCAAGCCTACAACAAAGCTTGCTTACTAGGAAAGATCGAGAATTAAGCTAAATAGTTATAATTGTTTTCTTTTAATGGGGTTCCAAGAGTTGCTAACCAAGTTGCTCATAAGCTAGTCTCCTTTGGAAAATTCATATCTTTTGTAGAATTCATGATCAAGTATCAAGATACAATTTAAGTAAATAATAGTCCTAAGCAATTAGTAATAGTAATGCTTTCACTAAGTGATATTAATAAGCATGGAATTACTTTTGAATTCAATTATGGTAATTTAACTTAATAACCTAATTTATTTGTAAATGTATAAATATGTTCATATTACGTATTCTTACATTTATCATATAGAAAGAATGGATCAAGTTTTCAATAACACTCTTTGTATAATTGATTTGCAAGATACAATTTAAGTGAGTGATATTTCTAAGTAATTAGTGATGTTACAATATATAATTGAAAAATATTTTTTTTAAGTGATAATTATGAATATTTAATTTTCACAACAATATATTATTTGATGCTAATGATAATTTAATTTAGTAAACCTAAATAAAAATTTCAACTCACCACGTTATTATTTGATCTTATGACGGGTTATTATAAGTGAATGATAAATAGTTATCAATAAGTGATAACTTAATTTTATAATAATTTCATCAATAGTAATCTATTTAATTATTTACATTATTTTGCATTAATTTTATATCAATGGGATTATCTTTTGAGTTTTTTTTTTAAATCAGATTTATTTAGTTCAATTGTTAACTTTTGTTAATTCAGCTGGCTCTTATTTTAGCTCTCTTTTTTTTTTTTTTTATGTAAAGCTCCTTTTAAACTACAGAAAAAAAAAATTGTAACAAAAAAAAAAAAAAGCACCATACGGTACGTTTGAATCATCTTCTTGCTGGAGAGCCCAGCAGCTCCATCTTTTGAAAAGCTCTTGTCGTCTTCTTCGTTCTCTTTTCCCCATGGTTTTGTGTTTATCGGCTTCAAAGACCTTACAGAGAATCCAGCAATTACCCACTTCTTCGCTTCTGATTCTAGGCCTGTGTCTGTTTGCGTCTTTTTTGAAAAACCCATGTTTAATCCTGGAAGAATAACAGGGGAGGGAAGCAATTGGGAAAATTTGAAGCAAGCCCAAGAAAAGAGAGAGCTTTTGCTTGATCAAAACTACCCAGAATAGAACTAGAACGGAGGAAACCGAAGCGAAAGGGGGAAAAAAAAAAGGTGGGTATTTGAGTTTGAATCGTGATTGATTTCTGCTTAGGATTAAGCTCCAGAATCAGATTGGTTCATTCGTAAAACTGAAAGCTATCTCTTTTACCTTCTCTTCAAAATCAACGAACTTTCTCTCTGGATGAGTGTCTTACAATTTCCATTTAAGCACTGAGCATTTTCACGTCGAGAAAATTGTGGATTTCTTGAATTCCTTCTCCTTTCTTGTGCCTTTTGCTGAAGCGAGTTCTGTTTTTGCCTCTAAATACTGTATATTTGATTCCACCTACGAACCAACGTATTAAGTGTTGAACCAACTTCTTGATAGGTTTAAAAAAACATCTCACTTGTTAGATAAGGCATCTTTAATGATAAATAATTTATTTGTTCATAATTCTTCTTTCTTTGGGTGCAATAACAATTCTTTGGAAATTATTGAGTTTATTAACCAGGAAATGGTGCAAAAGGTACATGTTTTTAAAGTATGTGCTTGTCACACCTTAAACATAATCAATGTGCTTGTTACATAATAAAAAATAACTAAATTATTTTTTAATATTATGTGATTATTATATTTAAATATAAACCAAATAATTACATAATATTAATGAATATTTTAATTAATTTATATAAAATGATAACCATATACTTAGAAAGCACATACCTTTACAACTGTTTTACTTTTTCTCTCTAGGATTGAAATATGAAGATAATTGTCTTAAATTTTTCTTTCATATTACAAAAATAAACGGAATATTACAAAAAAATGAAGTTTAATAGAGAAAAAATTATTTATTCTACTTTTTTATAAAAATTATAAAAGAGTGAAATAAAATCTCAATCATATAAAATAAATTAAGTGAATGTAATTTTAAATTTATATAACCTAAATTAATAGTGCCACGGTAAATAACCAGAATTTACTCTACACCGAAATTCTTGTGTTTGAACTTTCAAGTACCAAGCTGTACGGTGGAAGCAAGCTATCGGTCTTCTCCTCAAACACCAGTTTCTGTTTCTCAATCCGAAGCAAACACAAAGACTGAAACTCTCTGCTGACGTGTACGATCCAGATTCAGCCTCCTCCCTCCGGTTCTGCGTTCTCTCTCCTCTCCCTCGTTTCTCCGAACTCCTCTTGTTCTCTGTCTTGCTGCTTAATTTCTGAACCCCAATTTCGCCATGCCCGCTGAGGAATTGAGCTGAGTAGCTTCAACCTCCACCGTCTCCATAGCAGAGAAGAAACCTCGAAAACAATGGCAGATAGTGCATCATCTTCACCCCCCAAGCCCCTTCAATCTTCCTCAAACCCGATAGACCCAGCAGGAATTTCTCAGAATCCCTCAAACCCATCAAATTCTTCTTCAAACCCACCAATTACATCGCCTTCAAATCTTTCCCAATCTCCTTCAATTGATCACCTTCCTCAGATGTCTTCCCCTCCTCTCCCTCCCCTTCCCCAAATTTCTATCCCTCAATCCCAACAACAGCAGCAGCAGCCACCGCAGCAACAACAACAGCTGCAACAGCAGCTCAATCCCGCTTCTGGGTTGGCCCTACAACAACAGCAACAACTGCAGCAGCAACAGCAATCCCAACCTCTGGTCCAGCAGTCTCAAAATGTCAACCCCATGTCAAATTATCAACTCCAGCAGAGCCTTCAGCGATCACCTTCAATTTCCCGGTTGAATCAAATTCAGCAGCAGCAGCAGCAGCAACAATTTGGTGTCATGAGACAGCAAACGGGTTTATATGGGCAGATGAATTTTGGTGGTTCTGCTTCAACTCAGCTGCAGAATCAGCAGCAATTAGGGAGCTCAGATTTGTCACGGTCTGCATTGCTAGGGCAGAGTGGGCAGCTCCCTATGTTGTCGGGTGCTGCTGCACAGTTCAATTTATTGACCTCGGTATACTGAATTATCAATGCTAATTAGTTTGCCATTTGATATGAATAAACTAATGCTAATTTTTTCTTCTATCAAATGTTTTGCTTATTTGGAGAGGTGAAAAAAGTTTGCATTTTTAGTTTTTAATAAGAAACACATGGATTGGATATTATGTTGACAAAACATGGTAATCTTCGGCAAATTTTCAATTGAGTGACTGAAAATTCTTATAGGAATGCATTTTATCCCCCACAACCCAAAAGAAGAGTATCCCAGGATTGCAGATCGCCAAACAAGAGAGTAGTCATCTAATGGCATCGCAAACATTCGTTGGTTGTAAGCAAAAGATAATATGTCAAAGAAGAAGTAAATAATCTGAACAAATAAGACACTCTGTCATGCATACCATTTTCTTCTATATGCTTTGTGTTATGTTTTTATATGACTATCCCAATACATCAGCGTTTAATTATTAAAATTGTTACATTACATGCTTTCTGAATTCAAAATTTTATTTCTTACTGAAAAAAGTTTGAACTTGGGTGTAGCCAAGGCAGAAGGCGGGTGGGCTAGTCCAAGGGTCTCAATTTCATTCTGGTAATTCTGCTGGACAACCTCTGCAAGGAATGCAAGCAATGGGAATGATGGGGCCACTTAATATCAGCTCGCAACTAAGAGCCAATGGAGCCATTGCTTATGCTCAGCAGCAGCGAATGAATCAGGGCCAAATTAGACAGCAACTCTCCCATCAAAGTGCGCTCAACACTTCACAGGTTCAATATCTCCATACTTTATATGTTTTAATGTAACTTCGGTAAACTGTGAATAATTATGATTGGTGCTGTTTTATCACCTAATAAATTACTGCAAAAACTAAATGAGTATTTGTAATGCTTCGGGCAAAAAACAGAAAAGAAAGTAATTTTCTCATCTCTTTTTAATTGCCAAGTTAAAAAAAGAAATTACAAACAAGTCTGATATGGTTTAATTGAAAATGGAGTTTGTGTCAAGTATTACTTTCGTAGATTACTGGGTTAATATATACCTTTTCTTTTCAGTTTCTTTCACTTGGTATCCCCTTTTAATTTTTAAATTTGTTTTTGATAAATTTTCATTTTAGTAACTTTGGCCCTGATTAAGATCTCTTTTTGAATGGTTAATTGAGTGAATCATGTCTCCAATTTTTGTTTTCTCTTCATATTCAAAAATTTAAACTTCTTGTTGAATTTTGGATTGCAATATCCATTTCCTGGTCCCTTGTGTTTACCTCCTTTATACCTTTTCTTTTGCATAAATAGTCCCTCCTGTGTATGCCTTTACTTTGTATATATGTATGCATCTTTGTTTTATTTTCAAGAGGAACTTGGGCATATTAGAAGGCATACTATAACATTGACAATGTCTTTATCTTGGATTCTCCAATGCTGTTCTATCTAAACATGTTTAAACATAATGTTTTGTTTGATCTAATGTTGTTACTACAGGTTCAAGGCTTGCCAAGGACTTCATCCCTTGCGTTTATGAATTCTCAATTATCTGGGTTGTCTCAGAATGGACAGTCAGGGATGATTTCTTCTTTAGCACAACAACAGTGGCTTAAGCAAATACCAACAATGTCAGGCCCTGGCTCACCTTCTTTGCGTCTTCAACAACATCAGAGGCAGCAGCAGCAAGCCCTCTTGCAGCAGCAGCTGGCTTCATCCACTCAACTGCAACAAAACTCTATGACCCTGAACCCACAGCAATTTTCCCAGCTTGTGCAGCAACAGCAGCCAATGGGGCAGCCTCAGCTGCATCAGCAGCAACAGCAACAGCAGACCCAGCAGCAGCAGCAACCTCAGCAACAACTAATACAACAGCAGACTCAACAACAATCTCAACTGCAAGCACCTGTTCATCAGCAGCAACAGCAGCAGTCTCCAAGAATGCAGGGACCTACAGGCCAAAAGTCACTTAGTCTGACAGGATCGCAGCCAGATGCTACTGCATCTGGGACAACTACACCAGGGGGGAGTTCAAGCCAAGGAACAGAAGCAACAAACCAACTCCTTGGGAAGAGAAAGATACAGGATTTGGTTGCTCAGGTCTTCTGTCTGCTTTGTTCTCTCTATTCTCAAATTTTGTTTATTCTGTGTATATCAAATTAAAATCTTCTCTCCTTCTGCAGGTAGATCCACAGGGCAAGCTGGATCCTGAAGTCATAGATCTTCTTCTAGAGCTTGCTGATGACTTCATTGATTCTGTAAGGATTATAACATGGCTAACTTTTTTCTCCCCATGGCTAACGTTGCTAAGTGGTTGTGCTGTACATATTTTATACATTACACTTACAACTCTCAAAAATAAAGAAAAGAAATTATCAAACTTTAAAATTTAGAACATTTGAAAATCCAACAAAGAACTGACTAAAAAAAATCTGAACAGGGATGACTTTTATTTCTTGTGTTCATTATTGATATGGAAACTTCCTGAATCTACATTTGTGAATTAACTCCTTGATTCTGATTGTTTAATTTTCTGCATTTGATTTTATTCTTTGTTCAACTGGCTTAATCTAGCGATAGCATGAAGACCACTATTATTGTTATTAAGAAGCTTTTCAATCAACAGTTCTTTACCCACTTTTGTGATTAATATTTGACTACTTCAGCACTTTTTCTGCCTGTCAGGATGCTTTAGGATCTTCCATTCAGTTTTCTGCTTAGTGAATGAGTCATACTGACAATGTAGCAAAGTTGTGAATTTCCTTATTTATTTTAGTGCCCAATTGGATTACATTATAATATGAGTGGACACTTTTTATTAGATGGAAGTTATGGCAGTTTTCTTGTGCACATTCTAGCTTGTCGTACTAAATTGGAATTTTGTATCCTGTATTTGATAGTAAAATCCGTGGCTGATGATTTGTGTGTTTTAGCTGAGGATTTTATGTTTTCCAGAAAAAACTTATCTTGTTCTTATGCGCAGACAACTACACATGGTTGCATTTTGGCAAAACATAGAAAATCATCAACTTTGGAGTCCAAGGATTTACTGCTACACCTGGGTATGTTTTGAACTATACTGTTTTTCTTGCACCCCCTCCCCTAAGGAAAAAAATTGAACTACAGCATATTTTAAATCTGGATTTACTGTGATTTGGACTAAATAACTGTTACTTCTTGCACAAATTCTACCACTAGTATTGCTGCTTACTCTACTTTCTGGAAAATTCAACTTTTTTCATGATCTGGAATTTGTTTTGAATTGATGTGATACACAGAAGTGCCCTTATAATTTTGTCTGTGTGGTTAAATCTGTATTCTTGAGGTGTAAGTGTGAGGAGTTTGTTCATGACCTATATTTATTTTTTCAATTTTTTCTTTATATTGGTCTTTGACCTATACAATGGCTTAATTCTGGTTTGCATGTTTTGTTATTACTTTTCTCCTTTTTCTTGTTATTCTCCTTCTTTATGATAAAAATTGCTGTTTAGTTAGATATAACTGTCTCTATTAAGTTCTTTCCAATATCTAGAGGTCTTTCCACATGTGTCATACTCTCTGCTCTTTTGTTTCTGTTTAGTTGTACCTACTCGTAGGTTCCATCTATAGGTTTGTGCCATAGTTTGTTGAACGATTGTTATTAAGCAACTCGCTGCAGTGTGTGGAGCTGATGGGCTTGAATTTGGGTGAATGAGTGTACAGTATATTTGAAGTTCCTCTATCATGTCCTCCTTGGTCTTTGTTAACTATATATGTTTTCCTTTCCAATCAATATGAACTTCCCTGTTTTCTCTCTGTTTGCATGCGTGTATGTGTGTGCACTTGAAAGTTGCAGCTGGTCAGAACCCTGGTTTTGATAATTGATAAGGGAATGGGAGAATGAGGGGAAGGAATAAAAGATAGGAGGGGGAAGAAAACAAGTGAATTGTTTGGTGTTTTTTTGTCTGTTCTCTCAAAAGTGAAAGGATTTGAACAGAAAGAAATGTCATTAAGTTATTTAACTGATTTACATCATTTTTTATCCCATGATTTGAAGCTTTACAGTTCCAATATTACAATTAACTACTTTGTTTCCTTTATTACCTGCATCTATTGACTACTGCAAGAAAGAGAGAGAGAGAGAGAGGGGGTAGTTACTTGCTATATTTCTTAATCCTAGTAGTCTAATGTATTTGGCTGAATCTGTTCTTTCTACTTCTCTCTGAGTCCTTTCCTAGTCCTTTGTTGACTTCCAAACACAAGTCTTGATATTTAACTTAATGATGTGTTTAAATGTATTTGTTGTTGACCAGGATCTGGTACCCTAATTAATTATGTTTGATAGATAACTTACTTAGCTATCGGTTTGATGATCCATTTTTAAATTGTAATAAACATATTAATAAAAGTCCAGTCTTGATCTTTAATTGTAACACAGATGTTGAAGGTCAGATCTGTGACACTGCATAGAACCCCTGTTTCAAAAGTCTGGACAGATATTTGTATACCACTAGAGGAAAGTAGATATTGGCTGTTACGGCTCTAAATAATAAGTTAACTTGAATAGTTCATGTGTACTCTATTGTCCTCTCCTCTGGTTACTCTTCATTATGTTTATTATTAGTTCAGAAATTGACTTTTTGCGAGTGCATACAAATTTGATATCGAGACAAGCTTTTCCATCTATGGATATGACTTGCATGTTTTTGGATTTTCTGGTTTCTTATGGTTTCCTTTGTTATGCGTGACAAACTTGTTTTACATAAAGGAATTGACTCTCATTTTCATCTGTGAAGATTACATCAGCACTTATGCTGTGAGCAATCGTATGATGTACATTACTTTGAATATCATTTAATTTTTCTATTTCAACATATTTTCCACCATGCTGTCGTGAACTTATTTTTAAGTTTGTTCATATTTATATGAGGTCAGGGATTGGTATGATATCATGACTGAGATAAAAATCTTATTCTTGGTTAATAGAATAGTATAAAAAGGCTAACATCACAACTTTTTTGATTTATTTCTTTCTGAAATTACTGTGCAGAGAAAAATTGGGATTTACCAATTCCAGGATATTCAAGTGAAGAGAAGAAGTATCAGAGCAAACCGGTAAGAATCCAACTATAAACCCCTCCCCCACCCCCAACAAAAAAAAAACAATGCTTGAAGTATCTTACATCAAAATCTTATATGCACATGATTATCCCATTGAGAATATACAATATTTTTATAAAATATGAGGATAAACCCACATTTTCCTGTACCAAAATCATGAATCTTTTTCTTTTAAATACTCGCCTCCCCTCTATTATTCCAACTTAAGGTGTGAGTAAATTGGTTGGTAGAAGCACTTCACGTTACAATGATATCTAATTGTGACATGTCATGCTTCTAACTTGCAGCTATTAAATGATCTCCACAAGAGGCGCCTAGATACGGTAAGTTGGAAGGATTAATGCATACAATTGATCTATATGTTTTTCTGCTATTGGGTGCTAAAATTTTATATTTTGTCCTTTCTTGCCGACCATTTTAATCAGATACGCACATTGATGGAAAGTTCACACTCTGAACCCAGTGTAAACAATCTTAAAGAGATGACCAGACAGGGCCTTGCTAACCCTCTGGGTGCTCATCACCTGATAAGACCTTCACTGAGTTCAGAGCAGTTGGTTTCTCAATCAACTGGTTCTCAAATGCTACAGCAGATGACAAGGTTTTAATGAACGTCTCAATTCTTACTTGTTCTCCAAGCTGCTTGGTTTAACTGCATGATTGCTGGTAAGTCTCCTTTGCTAATCAAAATCGGCTTAAGTTTATATACAATGGCCTTGCTTTTCTTAGATAGTGTCTATAAAAACTCCACCTTTACCATTTGAGCTGTTGCACTAAGTCTTCTTACTTAGCTGTCATTCTTTTTATCTCAGGTCCGAAGGGTTTATGGTATAACTGGATTTGCATAAAAGGGAAGTGTAATTACTTAGTATGTAGACAAGAGATTAGGTGGAAAAAGACCACAGTAATTGACAAGCCCCTCTAGTTCTTTATTTATTTATTTTTTTCCCTCTGTAATCACGCTGTTGTGCTGTTTGGGCCAGATGATGGATCGGTAATGTCATTGTTGCCTCCCTACAA
Source organism: Cercis canadensis (assembly GCA_003255065.1). Classification (NCBI taxonomy): domain Eukaryota; kingdom Viridiplantae; phylum Streptophyta; class Magnoliopsida; order Fabales; family Fabaceae; genus Cercis; species Cercis canadensis. Next base: position 1,221,186 of record QAOA01000393.1, read on the forward strand.
GTTCATCTATCAAAATGGGGGCATTTTCTGTTGTCATCTTAACAATTTTTTTTTTTTTTGGGAAAATGAATCTGCTAGTGAAACTCATTTATTTTGCAGTTCACATACTGAAATGACCAAAATACCCTTCAAGTTATGTGATTATTTTGTTTAACATATGGTTATCTTGTTAAATAATAGAATATTTTACATATGATAATACGTAGTTTGAAGGGTATTTAGTCATTTCAGTGTGAACAAACTGCAGTATAATTAAATTCAACTTTTCACACCTATGACTAATTTCCCCCTTTTTTCATGTATTATTGGCTCAAATTTTAACATGCCTTTTGGATTGCTTGCTCCTTTTTCTGATTTATACGCAAAAGCAGGTTACAGCTTTTCAATTATCGATCAAGGGTGTCAACATAATGATAAACATAGTAAATGAGAAGATTGAATTAGGTACTAACATGCACGTTTATTTTTAATTGCAACATGCTCATGTTTTTTTGGCGAGAGGCGCAAAGAAAAGAGAAAAACTACAACAATTGCAACATGCTTATAATATAACCTTTATATTACTAAAAACGCGTTTCCTCTTTCTTGTTTTTTGGGTCCATCAGTTCTTTCTTGTGCATTTAGACATCGCTTTTCTGCTAGCTCTCCATATTAATCAAGAATGAGAGTTTTCAACACTATTCTTTCAAATGCATTCAATAATTTAATTTAAAAATTTAAGCTTTTTGATAATACATTCAATGTTGAGTCACAATTTTTAACAAAGTTTAGTAACTTATCTGAAAGTGAAAACACTTGAGGACAGTTACAGCCTATAATTACAATCTTTGTCTTGTTATGTATTACCATTTCTATTATTACCTCATTTTATCAAGGCAATTCCATCAACATCAACACTGCTATTGTTACAAATGTGTTTGCTTATAAATATAAATAAAGCTGACTAGTCGGTACAACGTAATAGTCACACACATAAACTGAGATGTATATGTGCTGCCTCAAATAAACACATCAAATGAGATGCGAAGGCAAATGGGATTTTGCTTGATTTGTTTTAACGAAGATTATTCTTCTCTCATCAATTTAGGTTCCTTTCACCATCTTCTTGCTCAATTTTCACACCGTTTTAAAATAAATTTGGAAGGGAATACTCTTGAAGGGTAAATATTAATTAAGTTCTGCTAGTGATACATATTTGCCAATTTTGATAATATCTTAGTTTAATTGGACATTTTAAAACAACAAAACACACTAGTATTTTGATATGATGGTTCAGATAACTAGATTAATGTGCACAATTAGACTTTCTCAAATTAGTTAAAATGTACAATAGCCTATTACAAAGTATATAACCCATCGGATTAAAATTTTACAAAAGGTGAAAACATTGGAAAGGACTAACATTACTGCACACTTTCGCAGAAAGAAAGGTACCAAAGTAGTGCTATCTCATATTTTGTGGGGAGTAACTTAACAATAGTCTATTTACATTACATTTTTTTTTTTTGTTTTAATCTTGGACTAGCTTTTTGCACATTAAGATTAATCCCCCCTCAGAAAATCTTAAAGGAGTATCCTATATCGACCTAATACATTTAGAAGAAAAAAAAAAATTTCAATGCTAGTCTCAGAATTCAAATCTTAACTAGCTTAGATAAATTTATTATATTAGATAAAACTCCTGAAATTTGTTTACATTACATTGAGTGTGAAAAAGTATTAACTAACATCCTTGCAAAAAAAAAAAAAAAAAAAAAACCCACAGTTATTTTTCTCAAAATATGTTTTAAGATTTCCGAAATCCTATAACATCAATGATATGCCCTGTTGTATATTTGCGTGTGGGATACCAAACACAAGGACAAATAAGTGTCCTGGGTAGTTGTACTACGTAATCTAATCCGCTCAGTTAGAAAGTTTTATTTTTCCTGCTCTCCGTGGCGACGTGACTGTTGTTATCATTTTCAATTCAACAGTGTTATATATAACTTTATACAAATCCATACTAAATTCGTTTAATCCTTGTCCACCTTAGTACAACAGTTATTTCCTGTTTTAGTATCAAGTTTTTTACCCAATGGTGAATTCAGGAAAAGTAAATTTCCCCCACACTGTTTAATAAGAGTGACCCAGGCCGACTTTGAGGTATATTTGGTGTTGTAGTGAGGGACCAAAGGTTGAGCATTCTGAAGGAGAAAGAGAGAACATGAGCAGGAGTCCACGCTGTGCAAAGGAGATCAACAAAGGTGCTTGGTCTAGAGAAGAAGATGAAACCCTCACCAATTATGTCATAACCCATGGAGAAGGGAAATGGCAAAAAGTTGCCCAAAATGCAGGTAATTGAAATGAAAAATCTTCTCCATTTCACTATATTATAATGCTTCTTCCTTCTAGTATATATAACATATGAAGGTTTTCCTTTGGTGTTGATAACTATTTATTGTGGATCATCTGGGTTTAGCTCATGGGTGAATGAAGATGATGTTCATATAAATGATTCTATGAGACTGATTTGTTTTATAGTTGAAGTAGCTGACTCTTTCTGTTCAACCTTTGTATCAAATAATCATTGCCTTTTCGGTTTATAATATATGTAGGTCTACAGAGATGTGGAAAGAGTTGCAGACAAAGATGGTTGAATTATTTAAAGCCTGGTATAAAGAGAGGAGACATCTCTGTGGATGAAGAGGACATGATTATAAGACTTCATCGTCTCCTTGGTAACAGGTAACCTAGCTAATAGCTATGCTTCTTAGTTTTGTTCAACTCCTTCTAATCTATGAACAAGAGTTTGCAATACTGGTTCTCATATATAGTCCCAAGTCTTCTTGATTAGTAGTCTTTTTGTTCTGCTTTGAAGAGGGTACATAGAAAATTGAAGATTTTGCTTCTGTTTTGTCTTTTTCTTTCTCCTATAATGGCTGTTTGATTAATAGATTAGTTTTTGTTCTGTAGGTGGGCATTGATAGCGAAAAGGCTACCGGGACGAACAGACAATGAAATCAAGAACTATTGGAACACAAATTTGTCTAAGAAATTACACACAAAACCCACATCATGGTCAGCACCAGCTGCTTCAGCCAAACATTACTGCAAATATGGAGAGGAAAAAACCAAGCATAACAATGTAGCCTTAGAAGCTCCTCGGCCTACAAGAGCTAAAGCTGTCTACTATAACAAAATTTTGGAGACTAATGGATCTGATAGCAGAAGTAGTCCCAGTTCCTCAAATCAAATAGAGAGTGATGATGCTTCTCTTAATTTTCTCATTGATATTGATCAGAACCAGCTGCTTACCCCAGAGGATTTGAACTCAGAGCCTCCACAAATTGAAGACCAAAACAAGGTAGAGTTGAATAACAGTTCTAGCTCATCATCTTCTGATTTTCAACTCTTGCCAGAAATGTTTAATCCTCTTGACAGCTTTTTGGATGTGGAACTCAAAAGGGTTGCTTCATTTCTTGGACTGGAAGATGTCTGAAGGGATTTATTGTAGGGGGGACCATAATAAAACTGTCAAAGTAGAAAACAAGTGAGTAATATTTTAGCTTCTGGATTCTCTTTTATGGAATGGCAAACTTTAAACCTATATCTATTATATCTTTTTCACTGTGTAATGATTTCGGATTTCTTCTTCTTTTTTAACCAAACACTATTGGTTGTGAACAAGTAGTGCTCCAACCAAGTTGTGACATTATCGGCAAATGCTTGAATCTCTTTCTCTCTAACTCTCTCTCTCTCTCTCTCTCTCTCTATATATATATATATATATATTTATATTTAATTTGGTGTTTGAATTTGTTTGTGCATTAGAATTTAATGCTTTCCTATAATTTGAGATAAAAGAGTAATGAGTTAAACAATCATGTAAAACTTATTGTTTATAAATATCAGCTCTAATATAACATATACCCAAAAGGTCAAACATGTAGGTTGTGACCACACTATCTTATTCTATATTTAGGTGGGCAAGAAAGGCAACATATATTAGTTGCCAGTTCCACTTTAGCTAAAGTCATTTTCTTTGTGTAAGATCTGTACTTAAGCTTCAATTAATAGCCTTTCACTTGGACTATCTAGTATCTACTATCTACAACAGCATTAGTTACACTTGCACAACCATGCAAGTGAGGCATAATTAATGATTCACATATATATACTCATCTCAACTAACTTGTTGAATTGGGACTCACCCTGCTCTAATTTCATCCAAGTCCCACAAACTGAATGTGCTTCAAGCTGAAGACTTCGTCTTTGGACAATTACACCACCAATTTCAAATTACTTACAATTATTGATAAATTCATCATGTGCAACATAAATAAAGGAGCCTAGATGGAAATTACAGTCTCCACAGGAATAATGCCAGAGTTTGGCTTTAATTTTGGTCTTTCCGTACAATTCTCCCCTAACATTCTTAGAATCTGAAAGTTTGTTGGGGTAGTAGCTACCCATGTTTTGGTATCAGATTCAATGTGTGGGGAGCCAGCTGTGCGAGTGTCAGTGCCAGTATTCAAATTTGTTGTCACATATATCATATATCTCATTGTCATTGTATTGTAAAGCAAAGTAAAGGGCTCCATCAGCACGAAGCACGGACAAACCTTAAAGAAGAGACTTTCTGTGGTCTTAGATACTTGAAAAGTGCAAAGCCAGCTCTTTCATTTTGCATGCCTTATCGGATAACTTATATAAAATTTTCGTGTATCAGAAAAAAAAAAAAACATAAATATTACTGATACCCCTCCAAACCCCATAAATTTGGTTTTTTCTAGCTTCTATATCATACAAGAATTTGATTTTGCAAACAACGTCTTACATTACATTACGCAACGAGGAGAGCTCATCCCTCTCCAAAAATTGCTTGTTCTGTTTGGCGTTGCGCAGCAAACAAGTGAAATCCCACTTCATTGAGATAATAATTAGAGTTTCTTATATTCTTGTCTTGGAATGTCAAGATTTCACTTCTCACCGCAAATCACCTTTCTTCATTGAGATAATAATTAGAGCTTCTTATATTCTTGTCTTGGAATGTCAAAATTTCACTTCTCACCGCAAATCACCTTTCTCCATTGGACGCTCGTACCCATTATTCAATTATTGAAATAACTGACGATGTCCATCATCTTAAACATACAGTTACGACAGTGACAACAGAAATATGTCACTTGTGTCATATCAGAGGTTTCAGGATCACGTGCTAAATATTAGGAGTTTCCAATTCCAACCATTCAGCAAGTGGTAGGAACCGGAAAGCCACTTTGAATAATAGAAGGGCACGTGTGGGATTCTCACCAGCAAACTAAGAATACAAAACATTAAAAAAAAGTTAGTTTAGTCCACTCCTAGGTAAGTGAAAATAAGATGAAAAATTCTAGAAGAAAAATGGAGGAAGACTTATGTCTTTTCTCTTTGAAGGATTAATATAAATGATAATTAATTGGCGACCGCTAAATTATCACATTTTTAATTAAGTGAGTTTAAGTGTAACTCACTTAATAATTTTGGTATCATGACAAATATTTTAAAAAATTGAATTATTTAATATATGTCAAAACACATAATTTTTAATAAAATATAAAAACGGTATGATATAAAAAAAAAAGTGCTAAGAAATAATTTTTTTAAGTTGTTTCTTAGTACGTTTTCTTATAGGAGGTTTCTTAGATACTTTTAGTATTTATGTAGTATGTCATACTACACAAGAATAACCAATAAATGAATGACATGTGTACAAATTAACTGTTTTTAAATTTATTTAAAAAATTAAATAAATTATATTTTTATATATAATAAAATATAAAAATTATGTATGCTTGCCACGTCAGTGTAATATAACATACTTACGTAGTATCATAGAATCCCCGTTTCTTATATCGTGATGTTTTTATATTTTATAAAAAACTGTGTGTTTTAACACATATTGAGTGACTCAATTTTTTTTAAAATATTCGTAATAACACTAAAATTATACTGTAAATTTTACTAGATCTCACCCAACTAGAAGGGGTGTAATGCTACTACCCCTAAATGAGTGGTAACTTAACATTCACCTAATTTATAAATATGATGGTGGTATGATCTAAGTAAGCGTTTGTGATTTGGAAACCTAAACTATGGAAGAAAAGGGCAAAGTACTAAATTACTAATAACTAGCAGAAAACGAAGGAAAGTTGGATATGGAAGCGACTTTAACTAATATATCTTTTGTGAGTATTACTATTTCTCTGAAGTTTACTATTAATTATATAAGGCAAACATATAGGCTTATAGCACGTTTTAGATACCCAAAAAAAAAAGAAGAAAAAAAATGTTTACCAGGTTCATGGATCATATCAAGATTTGACACTATATAAATGCCCAATGGGCTCGGAAGCCCACGAGATAAAAGAAATTGTGAGCTAGCCTAGTATGCCAATTTAAATAGGTTCGGGTTCGATTCCTCGGGAGACAAAAAGCGTGCCACCTCATAATACTGCCAGGGATTTCCCTTCCATCGATGCTCAGGTGGTAAGTCTCCCCCATAGGAGGACTTAAATGGGATCCGTGGCCCCACCTTCGTAAAGGCAATGACCACCGCACCGAGTAACCCAATTTCTTTGATTTGGGTAATGGGAGATCCCCATTCCATAATGTTTCAACATTTTAACCCAAAAGCCTACATGTGATTGTGAATGTTTGGATTTGGATACACATAAATCAAGAACTTTAAATGTTTGGATTAATTCAGACTATCCTAGGTAATGACAAATTGTTCAGCAATTCAAATAGAAAATAGGAAAAACCAGACAAAGCTTTCAGAAAGAGAGGGAGAGAATCAGAGAAAAATGAGAGATAGAGAGAACATACAATTAAGAACAAGACAATTTCTGTTATTTATATTTTTTTTTACTAATTATTTGATCCAAATTCAAATCTAAAGGTCTGCATGAGAATTTAACTTTAGCAGTAAAATGAAATTGATTTCTTAAGTTCAGGACAGGAATAAATTCCAGAAGAGCTGACATGTGATTTAAATATGTCCTAGAAATATCAGCAGTGAGACATCAAAACAAAGAGGGCTCCATCTGCAGTACATCATCAGCAAGTTGTGAATATGATATATATCTATATATATATGCATCTTATATTGACTACTCCTTCTGCCTTATAATTATCACATGCTTTTAAGTGTTTCTTTGTCTCGTTATTAATTGGCAGAAAAAGTTTACACCTCAAACTTCGTCTTATTATAGTGTTTAAAAACCTTTTTAGAATATAAGATATATATATATATTATCACATAAACCTTCTTTTTTCCAGTCTTGTATTCAAAATTACAGACCTCTCTTGTTTTAAATTGTAACATAAACATAAAAGAGAGATGTTTATTTCATGTTAGTTTTGATTTGAAACAAGAGAATCCATGTATAATTTAAGATACAAGAATAGGAGTTACGTTTTTTAGAATTTAAACAAAAAATCTAGCAGGTGTATCAAATATCTCGTAAAATATACAAGCCGTACTATAGATTTTTTCAAATTAATTAAATTTGATCTAGCTAGTAGTTGAAATGAATCAAATCCATAATTTCTGAAGGCAACTTGAGTTAGCATGTCAAATGGCCAAAGCTGTCATTTTGTAGCTGGAGAATGAGACACAACTCAACCTTAATACTGAAAGTAACTCCAGTGAGTGAAGCCTCTCCTTTGTGACTTACGTTGCTGGTCTTTAAACTTGTGGAATGGTAGCCGCACGCTAGCTGGTTCAACCAAAAGTAGTTTGAGTATTAAAATCTTTGTTGGTCCCCCATTATATAGTGGACGGAAAGTATCTAGGTGCAACTCCTTTGTGGTCTTTCTCTTAAGAACTATAGTACATTCCTCCCTCGTACAAGTTCTTTGTTTTTCACGAATATTATTTATCGGTACTGGACAAAACACCAAAGCAATCACATTATAGTACTAAATAGCAAAACAAGTGCCCTACTCAATTATAATAGAACCGTTAATTAAAGAAAAAAACAGTTTCCAAGTAGATATTACCAGACATTGGCATAATGGCGTTGAAATATGCAAGAGCAGATTATTAGATGATTAATCATGAAACTTACCTAATTAATTTGAACTGAAGACTGAAGAGAGCAGAATGAAAGAATTTTTAGTGGAAGGTTCAATTCAGAGGAAGCAGTGTACGGGTAACTTTATAACAGGCTCTTGTGTAATATATATATATATATATATATATATGTAACTTCTTAGTCATTTCAATAGGTGCAAATTAATATTCTAGTGTCAAAAGATAATAGTCATTTTGACTGTGCGATCAAGTAGAATAAAATAAAAGATAAAAATCAATTATTGCTGTCCGTTCATAAGTTGCAATTATTCCTAATTAACATAGTAATTAAGCCTCCATATATGACCAAATAATCTAGTGTTTGATCCTTGCAAGTCTCATTGTGTCATAACTAAATTAAATTATGATAGGCTTCTTGTACTTAAGAAACTTTCATCTAATAGTATAAACTTTTAAGATACTTAACGTTTACATGTTCCTTAGTATTACGCATCTTTTTCTCTTGTTTTACCTTCTTTAAACTTGCAATAATTAAGGAATCTAACCTAAAACTCATACCTAACCTTGTTTTACTGATGATGATCAAATCAGTGGGAAATTGAAGTGGTGTAGGAGGAAAATGTGATGAGCAATATATAGTAGTAGCTACCATACCCTTAAATAATTGGTTGAGTTCATTAATTACTTCATTTAATTGTATGACTACCAAATTACCGACATTTTTTAGAATGCCTTCTGAATTATTGCCATTGAACTGTCACTCAGTACTCTTGTCCTTTTTCACCATCTTCCCTCAAACATGAAAATTTGTTGGGAACCATGTGACATTGTTGTACCAGGTACATAATTTCGTTATCTTGATTAGGGCATATCTCCCACAGCAATGTCCAATTATTATTCAGAAGTAACCGTGCATCCTCCACACTTTCTGGAAGCAAACCATACTATTTTTTCAAAAAAAAAAAAAAAAAAA
>QAOA01000393.1:1230222-1352523 GCA_003255065.1 Cercis canadensis
AAAAAAAAAAAAAAAAAAAATCCCACGTAAACAGACACACAACATGGTTTTCTTCTTTTTCAACCAACTTTCAAGAGCATGCGAGAAAGTTAGATTGAAAGGAAGAAGTAGCCGAGCCACTGGAGTTATTCTTAGAAAGGCAGTTGGATCTATTTAAATGTCCTTTTTATTTATTGATTTCTCTCACTAAAACGTCATCAAGTGTCTGCGTACTAGCGATGATAATCATAGTATAATATAGCTAGGTATAGGATAATTAAATTACTTGAATTTATGCTACTTGCACACACTGCTTTATTTTGTATTAATTACTTTGTACATATATATTTATATATTACATATACACTGATATCATATAATAGACATACTTTAGCTGAGATTAAAGAAGTGTGAACCAGCTAATCTTCCTTAAATTTTTGTGTATTTCATTCAATTGTTTGAGAACGTTTGGCAAATTATATGGTCCACACAAGGCACATGAAAATTGCAAGCTTAGCTCTTTTGTCTTTTGTTTGGAATTTAAAATTTCTGAGGACCACCAAAGACAAATGAGCAACTTGGTACTGGTTATTGAAGACCTGCCTAACTAAAGGTTTCATTTGAAGGCCTTCAATTCTTCGTAAGGAAGAGCTAGATCTGTATATAAATAGGGAAGACATGACCACATGCTCTCTAAAGTGTAAAGCATAGAGAGATCATATATATATGTATATATATAGGACCCTTCTTGCTCTCACTCTCTCTTACGTACATAGCTAGGGAGCAACTGCATAGAGAGAGAGAGAGAGAGAGTGAGAGATGGGTCGGAGTCCTTGTTGTTCTAAAGAAGGTTTGAATAGAGGAGCATGGACAGCTACAGAAGACAAAATTCTCACACAATACATTAAGATTCAGGGTGAAGGAAAATGGAGACACCTACCTAAAAAAGCAGGTGAGATATATAGTCACAAAAGTTTCATGCTCTTAGAATTAGAAGCTTCAAATTCAATTAGGGGTTTTAATTGGGTTATATATATATATATAGTAGTGTTCTTGGATTCTGTCTGGTGTCCCGAGTTGAGGTGTATATACAAATAGGGTATCGAGTTATTAGTATTCATGATGACCATGCATGCAGGTCTTAAGAGATGTGGGAAGAGTTGCAGGCTGAGATGGTTAAATTATCTAAGACCTGATATTAAAAGAGGGAATATTACTCATGACGAAGAGGAACTCATTATCAGGCTGCACAACCTTCTTGGAAACAGGTCTGCTATATTATTTTCTTTTTCTTGCATTCCATAGTTTCAATTTTTCAGTTTGAAATGCCATTCTTACCAACAAGAGGAAAGTAAGAGAGAGAGAGAGAGAGAGATAGCAATAGAGACAATTAATGGAGTTAAGTCAAGAAAAAGAAAGAAAGCAGCCACGTATGCATTTTTCTTGCATAAAAGTCATGTATGCATTTTTCTACATCGCTAATAATAACAATATGACAATGGTAATAACGATAATAACAACATAAAATAATGTAACTGTTTTCATCTCTAGCTAATATTATATATATATAGTGTTCACCTTTCTATATATGACCTATTTTATAGGTGGTCTCTGATAGCTGGACGGCTTCCAGGCCGAACAGACAATGAAATCAAGAACTACTGGAACACCAATATTGGAAAGAAAGTTCAAAATGGTAACCCAAACTCTTCCACTTCACCTAATTCATCAAATTCATCTCAAAATAATACAAACCCGAAAACCCAACAGCAGAATCCGAACCCACCCAATATGGGTTCATGCGTGTTCCGGACCAAGGCAACAAGGTGCACCAAGGTAATAGTCACCCAACAACCTCAACAACTTGGGCCAATGGTTGAACCCTCCATGACCTATGACAATGGTAACGATGAGAAGATGGTGGCCGGAGTGGGACCGGGATCGGAGCTGTTACCTTCAACTCCACCATTTGATTCAGAAGGGAACAACCCGTTGGATTTCATGGCGGATTTTGAGATGGATCAGAGTTTCTTATCGGATCTTCTTAAGATGGATTTTCCAGAACCATCTTGTTTTGAAAATAACATGCAAGACAATAACGTTAGCGTAAGTGACAAAAGCCAATCATCTCCAAAGTCTAATGAGATCGACACTCCTTTACTTTCGGATGATTCGTTGCATGGTACACACTTTCAATCAATGGCAACTTTAGGGGAGTCTGAATTTGATTGGCTTTGAAAATTAGGCAAACTAATTAAATAGAAACCCTATGAAGTTGTACAAATTCTTTTCTAATATAATTATAGTAATGAACTTTTGTTTAATCTATGTAATATAACCTTAATTGATCTATAAACACCTTTTCTAGCCTAGCTCGTAGCTGGCTTGCTTTTTAGTCATCTTGCTCAATTAATTTACTTGTACATCTATGTATATAAATAAATGAGATACCGGTTCATGGATTCATTATAACTATTTGCAGATGGTAGAATTTTCATTCACTCTCCAAATTAATTCATGATCTAGCTTATTTATTTTTACCACTTCCCATTAAAAAAAAAAAAAAACATTTTTATGTGATATTTGCTTGAGTAATTAATTGAATATGATTTTATGGAGACCATGTGTCAAGAAAAGAAATTAAATGAAGTTAAAGGAATGATACCCTCGGGCCATATATATAGATTCATTTTTCTTCTTAAAGAAAAATTCGTTACAAACAAGCTAGAAATATGACAAAGAATCACAAGTGAAATTGATTACGACTTATGAGGTGATGTAATATTATCTACTTATGTAGTGTGTCGGCAAGGCAACTCTATTCTATTAAGAATAAAAATGATTATTGTCAATTGGTATATGATTCTAGCTAGCTAGCTAGTAATGTTTAGGTGGGCCAACCAACTCTTTCCATATTCATATATAAGAACCTTTGGCATGTTTAGTGGTTTCCTTGTTCAAAATGAGGCCAAAGAAATTAACTAGAAAATTTAGTTGCACATTAGTGTGAATTAATCACTGTTATATAAGAACCTTTGGCATGTTTAGTGGTTTCCTTGTTCAAAATGAGGCCAAAGAAATTAACTAGAAAATTTAGTTGCACATTAGTGTGAATTAATCACTGTTATTAATTTAAGTTTCATTAGAGATTTTGTAGAGTAATAATAGGATAATTAAGTTAAACTTAATTAATCTGGCAAAGTGTGCAAATTAATTTAATAAAAATAATCTAAAATCATTTAGTCATATAACTAACAAAAGTGGAAAAAAAAAAAATTAACTGTTTAGTTTTTGTTTAACGTCTTATTTCCTACGGCCTCTCAAAACATTCAGTTTTCATTCTTCACATGTGCCTTAATAACATTATTCTCTTCAGAAAGAACGAGGACTTGAAATTTAAAGAACAAAATTTTTAGAGCCTTAAAACTAAAAGTTAAATTGAAGGTGTTATAGTATAATCAAAATTATTCTTTACTTTTAGCTACTTTGAGTTTAAACATAAAATTTATAATTTCTAAAAATAATTTTAATATTATTCAATTACACGAGATTATAGTCAAAATTATTGTTTTGAGATGAAAGTATAGTCAAAATTTAACTATTATTTATTCGCTAAAAATAATATCCAGTTATGTAAATAAACAATACAAGTTATGCTCAATAAATTTTTTATAAACCACTTAATTTTTTTTCAATACCCATATATTACAGTATTTTTTTTTATTTGTCAATACACATTACAGAAAAAAAAAAATCTTCATCTTATTTATTTATATTTTGTTTGGCGGTTTTGTTTTTCTTTCCCTTTCTTCATATCTTGGTATTTTGATTGATGATTAAACACACCAACCAACAAGAAGCCGTAAGGGAAACTGGTTCTTCGGCAGTTGGCGAGGTAGTTTAGATCACATGCCTTGGGCCATTAGCTTAGACGACAATTGGGCTGCAAATGCAGGAAGACAGTGACATACATATCACATACGATGAACCTTATGGTACATTAGAATCAAGACGTCCCAAAGAAAATGTCACATTATTAGCTCTTGACTTTTTTCTTCTAGATACAAAAAAAAAAAAATTACTTTATTTTAAGCTGCTACTATTTTTTGGTATACAAGGCTGCTAAAAATTAGAATTAAATATTTTTTTTTGGTTAACGTATTAAATAAAACTTTCTCACCATAGTAGAGACAACCTAGGAGTTTCTTAATCTAAAGTTGGTTACGTTTTCTTTATGATAATATGAAGCTTTTCAAGAGATGATATTATTAATTAATTGTGAAATCTCTTGTGTTGTTGCATGCGAGATGCAATTGTGATACGCATAATTCATGACTGATAATAAATTAATTAATTAAATAAATAAAGTAATATGAATGATATATAATTGATGTGATTGTGTGATGTATGCATTGTGCCAACTTTATGATAGTTAGATGATGAATGATAGCTTAGTGCACTATGAAGTTTAAGAGATTGAATTCATATTTTTAATTCTTATAAAGTTGTTCCTACTTAGATGATGAATGAGAGTTTAGTGTACAATTATAAAGTTTAAGAGATTGAATCTACATTTTCACAATCTGCCCTTAAAACTTTTATTGGTAGAAAAAGAAAAAAAAAAAACATTAATCTTTGAAGTATGTAAAACTAAATTTAAAGTGATACATTTGAATTTGATCTAGTTAAATTAATATGCTATAAGTATATATATATATATATACACAATGTTAAAAAGTATGAAATAAAATGTTATGTGTAGTATTACTCTTTTTAAAAATTATGAAAACCTTAATCATTAAAAAAAATAAAAAACCATGGCAAAAAAAGGGGAAAAAAAAAATCTAAAACTCTTTGGTTTGCTAATGTTCTTTGCTTTCTAAAAAAAAGTAGCCGCGGGGTTTGATCAAACAACGTAATCAATAGTTGAGAGGTATCTTTTCGGAAAAACTGCAAAGCTGAAGGGACAGTTTTGGCATTCTATATAACCATTTTCTCCCTCGTCGACGATATCCTCTGCTGACCGAGGAACGCCGACTGCAGTGGCCGGAGCTATTAGACCGGAAGATCCAATACCGATTACCTCAGACTCGTGAACTGAACGCTAATTTCGGAAGAAGACGATGACTACTGAGTCACCGAGCTTGGTTCGTAAAGGTATGTGCCCGTAGATTCATAAATTTCCGATTACCTATTTATGAAATCAATCAAAGGGTTTACTAATTAGGGTTTTCATCTTGGTTCAGTGGTTGTTCATCTTAGAGCCACTGGTGATGCCCCTATTCTCAAGCAAACGAAATTCAAGGTATTCCTCAATTCACTATTATTGGGATTTACTACTAAGGCATTCTGAGCTGCAGTTTTACTGTATTACACAATTATGAAAGACAGGAATACTTCTTGGAGAATTATTGCTGAAATAAGCCTTTTCAAAATAGTCAGATGTTTCTGATTAATGCGGATACAAATTTTCTCAAGGTAATGGAAATGAAACATAGGTATAAGCAGAACAGTTAGGGTCACAGAGATTCATTATTGAAAGAGTGAAAAAAGAAAACTTGTTCATGGGGGAGAATTGCTCCACTTCGTTTGCCACCTTATGTTCTTAAACTCAACAGAAGTCTGAAATTCACTATTTTGATAATGCTGCTAAGAATTTATTATGGACCCTGATCAGATGCATTCTTCATTTTTGACATTTATGGAATTCACGTGCTCTCCATATGGCAGATACCCGGTACTGATAAGTTTGCTAAAGTCATAGACTTTCTGCGCCGGCAACTCCACAGGGAGACATTGGTAGACAATCGCTATGCCTTTTTTATTTATTTCTGATAAAGAATCGTTAGGGATTTCTCTTTTATTTTGTCAAATTATCTACATGTCCTGAGTGCTGATTTCTATATCATGGTTTTGCAGTTTGTATATGTCAATAGTGCTTTCTCACCGAACCCTGATGAAGTGGTCATTGATTTGTATAATGTAAGACATTATTGAAGCCCTTTTTTTTCCACTGATATCTCTGTTGCAATGTAGATGATGCATATTGCTGACATGGTGCTGCAGTAATTAATATGTTGTGTAGAAGTAATAATCTCCTCATCCTTTTCAGAGCAAGGGTGGAGGAGAGATTATGGGTTTAGCCCACTTGATTCATGTGTTTAATAGAAGTCGACAGATAATGGTAGTAATTGTTAAAATGTGGTCAGCATTTGTTCCATAATTGAAGTTGTGCTGGAAGGTGAAGAAATGGCACTAATCTGAACATTGCATGTTATGAAAAATTATTGAGAATTAGAGAAGATGCCTAAACCATATTGTGGCTAAGTTTGTTTTGTAACATAGATGTCAGGAATATAACTCTTAAGTTTTGCTTCAAACTTTGAAGAGAGAAAAAAAGTAATGGAAAATGGTAAAAGCTTGAACAAGGAAGTTGATGTCCATTTCCTTTTCCTTTTATTATAGTTACATGATTCCAAATGATTTGCTTATACCTTCATGATGGACTTAAGGAGGCACGCTGGCATGGGGCATTCTGTAATTCATGTCAAAATGATTCTTCCTTGCTGATGCATCTGCTTTACAAAAAATTTTAAAAAAAGAGCGCAAGTTTTCTGATCTAAGATTTTAGACAGTAATGCTATTATTGGTTTGCATTTCCTTTTGAACATTGCGCTTTTGCTAGGCCCCTATTATAGTTTTTCTGTACCTATGTCATTGAAATTGTTGAGATTTTTTCATTATCAATTTAGATATCTAATTATGCTGTTCATTTATCATATTGCATCATTAAGTTGAGTCTGTTTACCTTGATTGTCTAGAATTTCGGTTTTGATGGCAAACTGGTGGTCAACTATGCTTGTTCCATGGCATGGGGCTAACTCTCAATGATGGTCTGCTGATTTATGAACATTCATATTGTGAGTTCATAATTTTTTTTTAATGATTTAATTTTTTTTTTTATAATTTCTTGGTCAGAGTAATGAGAAATATAAATGTAATTGTCTTAGGATGACAAACTAATCCTTCGTGATCTTCCACCCTTAGGAAGTAAAGCTTCCTCCATTTGGTTAATTTTTGGATGGCTGCATGTTTTGGCAGAAACTCAAGACTTTACTTACACACAAGCAAAGGGCAGGATTGCTGTTAATTTGAAGAATCTTGTAAGGTGATGGAAATGGAACAAGAACATGATAGGAATCCCACTCTGTTTTGTACATTAATTTAATGCATTGGAGTCACCCTCTTTGGCTCATGCATANTTTTTTTTTATAATTTCTTGGTCAGAGTAATGAGAAATATAAATGTAATTGTCTTAGGATGACAAACTAATCCTTCGTGACCTTCCACCCTTAGGAAGTAAAGCTTCCTCCATTTGGTTAATTTTTGGATGGCTGCATGTTTTGGCAGAAACTCAAGACTTTACTTACACACAAGCAAAGGGCAGGATTGCTGTTAATTTGAAGATTCTTGTAAGGTGATGGAAATGGAACAAGAACATGATAGGAATCCCACTCTGTTTTGTACATTAATTTAATGCATTGGAGTCACCCTCTTTGGCTCATGCATATCATGATTCTAGTGTTTGGATGATTATTACATGCTAACAACTTCCACTTCTTAACTTGATCAAGTGCTAAGCTTTAACTTGTTCTTTCTTTCACCATTATATAGATCATGTATAGCTTCAACTGTTGATTTTTTGGATGATTATCTTCTTCGTAAGACTTTTGCTGCTTGCCATCTATTAGATACATTTTGGTGGTCAGAGGTGTTCAATCTGGGAAGCAGAAATTAACCTTTATTTATTAAGTACGATTATAAGAAAAACAATGTTAAGGGAGACGAGCATAACTTCATTATGAATTGTAGCTTTTGATGCCAATATACCAGAAACTTCTTAGCTCATGAAAATGCAGGATGTCCATATCGTAAATATCTTACTACTGCAAAAATTGGTTATAGAGGCCAGATCTCGTAGTTTTATTATGTGTGTGTATGTTTAACAAGGTTTGTCAGGTTCAGTTATGTGAAAATTTAAACCTGGAGGGAAGGACTACTGAACATGATAACATAATACCCACTAAATGCTTTCAGTGTTTTTAGGTGGGCATATTAATACACAGTATAATATTGAATTGAAATTGGGAATCGTAGGGAAAGCCAAAAGGACTACAACACAAAGTGCTTTTAAAAATACCTTCATTCGTATAATTAGTTTTTAGCCAAAAAGATGAAACAGTACAGTGTGGCAAAGGAATTTAAGTTCCACCCTCCAAAATGCTATTGAAGAATGCAGGATGTGCAAAAATTTCAAGGAAATAAAGTTAGGACCTAAATCCATGTGAGATAAAAAATCATGCCACTCTGCTGCCAGTAGTATCTACCTGGAGGGCCCAGCCTTTCTTACACATAGCTTTCAGCCTTCATGGTGCCACCAGGATTGTGAAAATGATAGCCTTATCATTTCACAATCGTGGGGATGTTATTTATTCTCTATTCATTGATTAGTTTCCTTTTCATGAAGTGCAAATTTTTTATTTACATAGAAAAAAAAAAAGATTTCTTAATACCGTTTTCTTTTCATTACCTTCCCCTTTTAGAACAACCTACAAGAATATTGTCCTCTCCTTTTTCATTGCAGGTAAGACAACAATGCTAAAATATCTGATTTGTCATCGTACTTCAACTCCTAGCACCAAAGGAATTTTTTTTTTAAATGCATTAGGCCGATACATGGAGAGTGCATCCTTAAAATCACTAAGGGAGTGACTTAGCTGACCAAAGCATACTTTTATAATTGAAGTATTTGATCCTCTTATAATGATCGCAAATTCCCCAAAGGGATTAATGGACAATACAAATGGGACGGGAGAATTCTATACCTCATTAATGACACAGATTTTAGCTTGTCTGGTTATATCTGCACGTTCCAATCATGCATGCTATAATTCAGTTATGCCATTATTAATTTTTGTTCCTTTCTCTCCCAGTTTCTCTCTGTTATTTTTTTTTCCCTTTTCTCTTTGAAAATAAGATTAGCCATTCTCTTCCCTCTTCGTCACCCTCTGTTTGCCTTATTTAACTTGCACTTCACATCATCCAGAAATGACCATGAAAATCCTGGGATTAAATGCAACAATCTGCATATTCTGTTAATCCAATATACATCATACGCTGCTAGCAACAATATGTTTTAACCCTTATAATTTCCTTTAGGGCTCATTTGGCACAGTGATTGCAATCAAGAAAAATAAAACAAAGTAGTATAAGATTTGTCTTTCACACTCTTCACGTCAAATTAGAGGGAATTTTTCAACTCCAACTCTTTGATTAGCATGTCCTACACCAAATAATATAGACAAATGCCATTATGGCACTTTGATCCTAATTGAATTCAAGGAATTTGCTAACCCACTCTAGATTCAAAGGATCTTCTTCTTCCAAGAAATCAAAGAAGTCATCCCCATTGTAGTTGAATTTTGGATCTTCAACAACTTCAGTTGATTTCTTCTCTATACTCTTTTCTTGAGGAATCTCCTCTACCTCTTTATTTTCCAGAGATTTGCTACCTTCTCTTGCTGAATTCCCACTTTTTTTCTCCTTCTGCTTCATTTTCTTACTCAAATGTGAATTCCAGTAGTTCTTTATCTCATTATCTGTTCGACCTGGTAATCTTGCAGCAATCAAAGACCACCTAGACCGATGGAACACGAAATTAACAAAAATCAAAGTATGCAAAGTAATATATTGAACTAAATTAGTTAGCATAATGCTATTGGACTGTTAATGTATATGAATATGAGTCTCTGAGTTTACAGTTGAGCTAGAACTGACCTGTTTCCCAGAAGTTTATGAAGCCTAAGTATCAAATCCTCTTCTTCATTTGATATGTTGCCTCTCTTTATGTTGGGTCTCAGATAATTCAACCATCTTAGCCGACAACTCTTACCGCAGCGATTAAGACCTGCGCATAAACCAAAACCCATTAAACTCTTGATCATGTCAAGCTGTGTTTTTCATCCATGGATATGAATGATACCTGCTTTGGCTGCAATTGATTTCCACCTTTGTGCCCCATGAACTGCAATAATCTCAGCAAGTTTCCTATCTTCCTCTGGTCTCCAAGCTCCCTTATTCAGAGGCATGCTTGTCGTGGTTTGAATTGGCTTCACTTCACTCTCACTTGATTCATCAGTCACACTGGCCAGTAGCTTGTATTTTTGTACATTTTATAAAGAGAATGAGACAGAGAAGTGGACTGCTGAGAGGCTGCTAGGTAGCTGTTTTTGGGTCTCTCTCTATTATTATTACTTGGTTGAATCACTGTGGTCACACAACAGAATCCATTGGCTATTTTTTAAGATATAGAGAGAGAGAGAGAAAAAGAGACAGAGACAAAGACACAGAGACTTTGTCAAGGTTTGGCAAGACTTGCTACTTGAATATGGGACTGTTGACAGAAAATACTTTGTTCAAAGGAATAGGACTCATGATTCAGATTGAGCAATGAGAGTCTCACAATGTTTTCTTTTTCTCGTTACCCTTCAGTTTATATAGCCATACTTTCAAATTTTTGGTATAAGTGCTCATGTAGAAGCGCTTTCAGATTTTAGGTCTTGAGTTCTAATTTCTTTGGGACATGTTCTGTGATTTTCCTTTCTTAACTATGGGTTTTTGTTTTTGTTTTTTTGCCATGATTTCTTAAGTATGGATTTAATTCCTCTATTACATTTTAATAGCAAAAAGAGAATACATCAATAAATTAAAATGAAAATATTTTCACTTCATCAATTGAAACTTTTCAAGAATAGTTTTATGGCAACAATTTTATAATTAGCATTAAATATTCTATTATGAAAATTAAAATTAAAATTATAACGATTTAAGAATTGAGAATAGAGTAATCTTATTGTATAATCGAAAATATTTTTTATAATATATTTATTAAGGATTATAGTAATCCTATGAAAAATAAGAGTTGTAATATTCTTACACATTTTTTACATTTTTTTTACTTAATTATATCGGATAGAGTTGTGCAGTGTAAATTTAATAAATATTAGAGTATCATTTTTCCAAGAATAAATGTGATTGGTTTTAACAAATACTCTGAGAGTATCATTTTCCGAAAAATAAATGTGATTGGTTGTTCTTCATTCCCCTATGATTCTGGATATCCCTAAAAAAAGGTTATAAACTCATCAACGTGGACATCTTTAATTTAACATAAATACTACCAAGTTGAACCAATAATAATATTACAAGTGCTATTATAATTTTACTAGCAATTTTGTAGTCGTTTAATAGACCACGTTTTGCTGGAGAAAGTAATATAGTAATTAACTAGTAAAGTAGAAATAAAGGTTGGTAGAGTGTGGAAATCAGATTTGACAATTTATTTTAATTATACAAGGATTAGGTGAAAATAAAGGAAAAAAACAACACCTCGTGTTAACAATTCGAAAGAGACAAATTGAGTTGCTATTTTCATACTATTTTTGTTAATATTATATTTTATTTAATGTCTAAATACAATATAGAATAATTTACCCACATTTAATATAAAAAAAATTAATCAATTATAAAAACTCTCATTTAATATAAAAAAATTAGTCAAAATTAAAAACTTGTCATATTAATTAAAGATAATATAATCTATATCATATTTAGACATTAAATAAAATATAATATTAACAAAATAAAATATAAAAATAACGACTCCCATTTATATATACTACACCTCACATTTTTAACCATAGTGCTGGTGGAGGTATTCCTTTTGATAGTGTTAAAAAAATGTATCTATTTTTCTCATCAATTCTCACACCTTCTCTTACTTTTGCATCATATATTCACTCTCTCAACTCAATAGTCCTCTTCCCTCTTTTCACAACGCTTTTACATCTGGATGCAACCTTCTTTGTTTCTTCATTAAATTGAGGTTTGCCTCCTATCTTTTTTTTTGGGCAAAGCCCAGCAAAAACGAACAGAACTACACAGGAACAAGTCTGGGCATAGAAACAAACACCCAGACTGTCCGCAACCCAGCAGGAGGAACAAAAAACTGAGAAATATTGAAACCAGTACCCAAATCTTAAATGTTTCCGACAAAAAAAATATATATTTTTTAAGGTTAAACAATCATGTTCCATGTGCACATTGATTCACTTTATCTTTTTTTAGGGATTTTTTTTACTTATAAATAAATAAATACTATATTTAAGATTCAAACCGAAAAAAAAAGTAAAGAGATATGATTGATTCACTTCTATAAATTCAAACACAGAACTTACAGGTTATGTTATGAGGACAATTTTAATATCGTTTAATTATAAATTATTAAGTAANTTATAAATTATTAGATAAATAACTCTAAATTAATTAATATGCTTAGAGTTTGGAAGGGGCATTAAATTTTGAATAACATATATTTATATTTATCATCTCAATGTGTTTCTATTCCTAGGGGCCACCTCATTAATTATTACGGTTAGACGTGGATGAGCATTATGCGGTGCCGTGACATCCAACGTCATCAATTGGATTCTACAACTCACAAGGCCACAGAACAAGGGAAAGATACCTAAAATATATCTTCTACGGAAACAAACAGGAAATTCCAATTAAGTGGGATTAATTAAAATTAAGAATATATATATATATATTAATTATTATTATTAAGAATCAGATTAGTGTGGTTAAGGCCTAGCAGAATAGGTCATTACTATGTATACATCTCTAGTAACAGGGCAGGGGCAGTGGGGCCCCCTAACATAATTACTTTGGTTGGTGATTGAATTTTGTTTACAAAATGTGATTTATCCATTTGCTATCCTTGAAAATAAAGTTAAAAGTCTAGAAACAATAGTTTTTCTTTTTCTAAAAAACGTAATGCGTTGAAAAGAGAAAAAACATATATTATGAAACATCATTATTATTTCCATTATGAGGAGAGTTGGCACTAGCTAGAAACATTAATAATTGTTCTAAATTTGCAATTTTCTAGTTGCTGCCAGTGATTGCAATTGCAAACATGAATAAGGTGGAGGGAGGAA
The DNA here is from genome assembly GCA_003255065.1 of Cercis canadensis. NCBI lineage: Eukaryota > Viridiplantae > Streptophyta > Magnoliopsida > Fabales > Fabaceae > Cercis > Cercis canadensis. The sequence goes on from QAOA01000393.1 coordinate 1,243,260, forward strand.
CAAGTGTACCATATGGTACACCCTAGTCTTGAAGGTTGACTTGACTTGTGTACCAAAGCTTTGCTTAATTTAAATGGTTTCCAATGTTACTTTAACATGTACGCTAACTTGGAAACCAAAAATTTTAAACACACCTAACTGATACTACAACAATTAACATATATATATTATCCATACAATTTGACGTTTTGGCTTCAATTTAATTAAACATCATTATAATTTTATGTTGAAAAGTGTTTGCTAATTAATATATCATCAATTAATTTAATTATGAATAAATTCCACGCATTAACTTTTTTTATGGGTAAATTAATAATTAAAGAATGGATAGTACTTTAGTGCTACTTGTTACTGAAATGCAACAACTGACACTATAGTGTACAACTAATGAGATGAGAACATGTTGTTAATCAAGTATCTNTGCTACTTGTTGCTGAAATGCAACAACTGACACTATAGTGCACAACTAATGAGATGAGAACATGTTGTTAATCAAGTATCTGGTTAAGTAGGTTTTATTAATTACAAAATGTGCCCTAAAGTTGTATTAATTACAAAATGTGCTCCAAAATTGAGATAATTATAAAATTGCTCCAAATAAATCCTAAATTATAAATTTTAAACCCTAAAAAATGAACTCTAAAACTCTAACCCCAAAAAAAAACTAAATGGATTAGGGCTTATTTGTAAATAGTAAAAAAAATTATGGGGCATTATTTTGTAATTAGCATAATTTCATTGACAATAACTTAACATAATTACATGTTATATTTGTAATAAGCTAAATTACCAATTATACAAGTAACAAATTTTTTTTTTCTGAGATCACTTACTCAATATGCAGCTGCCACGTGTCATTATCGATTGTTGTATTTCAGTAATAAGTGGTATTTTAATTGTTTCCTTAAAGAATAACTTAATATACAAGGTGTACTATATTTTGAAAACTTTTCAGAACCTAGAGGGGAAGTATAGTGTTGAACATAACACTAATTAATGCTTTTCAGTATTCTTAGGTGTGTAAATTAATACGCATTGTACTAAAGTTAGGGGATGATAGTGCAAACTAAATTGAGTTCAATACAAAGTACTTTCTTTAAATTCCTTTATTCCCTAATGAATGTCTGCCCCAAATAATGAAAATTGTACTTGTGGAATTTAAGTACTAATTTCTAACCCCCTGCAAAATGTTAACTCATGAGGAATGCATAATGTACTAAATCCCAAGGAATAAGAGTTTAGACCCAAAAAAAATCATGTAAGATTCATCTTAAAAGAATCTCTAGTACTCTCTTAACTGGTAGAGCATTCATGCATGGGGCCACAGAGTAGGTTGAATTGAATAGCTTGTTCCTCCTTTGATTAGTTCACTTCACTTGATGATCATCACAATCTCAGGGTATTGTTTTTCTCTTCACTAATCAAGAAGTGTGAAAGTTTTCTGTTCTCACTTTTTCCTAAAAACAATGTCTCACAAGAATCCACTTTCTTTTTTTTCTTCATAGATTCTTTATATGGAGTATTTCCAAAAACAAGAGTCCAATGTAAAGCTGATATCATTTTATAAGAGCAAGTTCAAGTTAAGAATTTGTCATTATATATAGTTCAAGTAGATTATAGATAGCATTATCTGCCCCTTATTGGTCCTCTATTCTTATCTTCCTGGCGGTGGAGCACTCACTACTGTCTGAGGCACTGGAATCACCATTCCTCACATTATTGATTGCTAAGGCTGCAATGATATTTACTACTACTAAACGGGCCTATTATATTCATTTTGATGATAAATATAATATGATAATAATATTTCTACTTTTTTTTTTTATTACATCAAGAAACTAAAGACCTAAACACATATACATGTACGCTTTCACGCACCAACCATTGAGACTTTGCAGCAATGCCGTGGCCCTTCTACTCTACTCTTAACTTGGAATTGATATGACTTTTCAACACACTGTTTAGCTCAAATATATCATAATTGGCATGGCCCATGTTTGCATCCCCCATCTCTCTCTCTCTCTCTCTCGTGAAATGGACCAAGAAAATGGGGGGCTTCACAGTAGAATTTTGTATCTTGCAAATAATGCACGTTCCATTCTTTTATACAGTAAGGAAGACAAGTTTTTTTTTTTTTTTTAAATATAATATAGCTCTATGTAGTTTCAACGAATTTTAAATTAAATTTTTATAATTTTTTTTTGGTCCTTTTAGTTTAAATTTTTTTGAATTGGGTCCTTTCTATCACCTCTCAATTATAATTCCGTCAGTTTAATACTAACATAACAAATGATTTATCTATGTGGTAATAAAAAAAGTTGACGTGGTGCCAAAGTGACATAAAAATTATCATATCATCAAATTTTGGCTTAAAAAAATGCATAAAAAAGTTGATGAGATGATAATTTTTATTCTATTTTGGCATCATGTCAGTTTCTTTTATTGCCACATAGACAAACTATTTGTCATGTTAGCACTCAATTGACGAATTTATAACCGAGGATGATAGCAGAGACCTAATTAAAAAAAATTCAAACTATAAAAATTTCAAAAGAGGAAAAAAAAAAAAACTATAAGTACTTAATTCAAAATTGGTCCAAACTATAAGGATTTACAGCATATTTAAAGTTTTTTTTTTTTTTGTACTTTCTCAATCAATCATCTTCACTTCGTTTTATTCTTCCCCTTTTTTCTCATGAAAACAAAGTTGGCCACCCTTCACTTTTTTTCACCACTATATGCCATCTTTCCAAACCTTTTACATCAATGACGTGGAAAAGTTTTGAGATGATTATCATCGATTGCCTTTGATTCACACTCTTAGTGCAATCTTAGTTATGTTAAATTCACTTAATTCTTTTTTTTTTTTATACAACTTAATTACATGTAATTCTAGCGATATTCAAATTGTGTCAAACTGTGTTAATATGATATTAAACAGTGTGTAAAAAAAATCAAATCAGTTGAAACACACTAATTAAGTTTAAGCCAGCTTAGAACAACCCTAAGTGGAATGTCTATGATTACTTGTAATTAAAGACTAAGAATCTCCATCATTAACAATCCAATTCGTCATATATATGCAAATCTAGCAACATTCTTTTTCCCTTGGTCACATTAAGGGATACAATCATTATACACAAGAAAAAGAAAAGTTAGGCAAGGTAAGACTATATTTTTACACTTTTTATATCACACCTAAGGAAAAGTACAGAACTACATCTTATTGAAAGGCAACGGAATTTGGAATATGATCACATTCACCTTCACTAACATCATACCATGTTACTTCATCAGACAAATATAGAGCAACTTTCAGTGTGAGATGCCACTTAGACCTTTATCTACTTGAAGGAATCTGCTAACCCACTCCATATTCAGTGAACCTTCTTCAGAGAAATCAAAGAAGTCATTAACATCAAAGTTTAACTCTGAGTCTTCAATTCCTTCAGTTGAATTCTCTTCTCTTAGCTCAGCAGGAGTCTCCTCTACCACCCTTTTCTTCGGCGATGTGCTCCCTTCTCTTGTTGAGCTCCCACTTTGTCTCTCTTTCTGCTTTATTTTCTTGCTCAAGTGAGAATTCCAGTAGTTCTTTATCTCATTATCTGTTCGACCTGGTAACCTTCCGGCAATCAAAGACCACCTAGAACAATCATCAAACACCAAATAAAGAAAAATTAAAGTGAGGAAAGTTTCTATCATGGAACTAGACAAGTCACAATAGTGCTATCACTACAAGAAAGCCACAGACAAAAACCGTCTTCTAGAATAAGTCAAAAAACTGTTGGTAAAATATATTTGAATATGCAATTCAGCTTGAAACTAGAATACTCCACCTGTTTCCAAGGAGCTTATGAAGCCTAAGTATCAAATCCTCTTCTTGGTCTGATATGTTGCCCCTCTTGATATTGGGTCTTAGATAATTCAACCATCTTAGCCTGCAACTCTTACCACACCTATTAAGACCTGCACAAACCAAAACCCATTAAGTCTTTTATATTTTAGCCATGGTAGAGCATTGAAGCTATGCATTTAGTCCATGATTTTGAGAGTAATTAACCTGCTTTAGCTGCAATGGATTTCCACCTTTTGGCTCCATGAACTGCAATAACCTCAGCCAGTTTCCTATCTTCTTCTGGTGTCCAAGCTCCCTTGCTAATAGGAAGATTTGTCATGGCTTCAATTGGCTTCTCTTCTCTTCTAATGGGTTCATCACTCACAGAAGCCATTGGCTTCAAATTTTGTGGTTTTTATAGAGCACAGAATTTAATCGTGGACCATACTGCTTACTGTTTTGGGTCCTTTCTGTGTCATCTAACCTTCTCGGTGAAGGAGAAGGTCCTCAACTACCAGTTTATATTATATATAGCATGTGATAGAGAGAGAACGAGAGAAAAGGACCTTTGACAGTGTTATGAAAAAGAGGCCTTGTTGATGGAATTAATGATTGTGCAATTGAGAATCGTATAAAGTCTTCTTTTTCTTTTTTATTATGCATTCTTTTTTTTTTGGAAATGGAGTAAAGAATGTCTACTGCTAAGTGCTATAAAGAGGGCTGCTGTGAAACAAACATTCTTAAAGAAAAAATTTAAAGGGATATGCTATAATTTTGAAACATGAAAGAGGAACAAAAAAAAAAAAAAAATTTAAAAAAAAGAGTGCAAATTGCAAAGAGAAATATAATAAGATTTTTATATATTTTATAGACAGAACAATAGACAAATTATATTATGTATTCAAGAATGTGAATTCAATATGAAAAGCCGAAAAGTGAATCAAATTATGCTATCCATTCAAAGCAAAATAATTTATTCACAACTTTTGTTAAAACATAAAACTATTTCTGTACATTTTTTACGAGCTTAAATTTTTGGGAGAATTCAATCTTGACAACAGAAATGGATAGAAAAGGGTTTGTAGATTATATGGCTGTGGTAAAGTGATGAGAGATAGGGTACAACAGCTTTGTCATTTAGTTAGCTAATGCAGTCTGTGACCTTGTTGTTTAATCTGTGTAATTTTCTTTTTGCATGTGACATGCATTATAATGAAACAAGGAGATGAATACAATACAATTTTCTGTTTGACATTTTTGTGATTTGTCTTTGAAAGAATATACTCTTCGAGGTATCATTGAAGGAAACTCCTTATAGTGAGTGCATGAAGAATAAATATGATTGGTTCTGTTCTGCGTTCCTCTCTCTGTTTCTCTTGGAGGACTCTAGGGCTTCTTTCTTTTTGTACCGTTACTGATATCATATTGTGTAAATTCTGCACACTTAGTTAAATAAATTCCAATTTTCTGCTGCTCCCTTAACTGATGCAATTAATTGACCATTGATGAAGCTGTATCATTATAGGATAACGAGTTCTGGATTTTTATTTTCACTTCAATCTTGGCTGCACAGTATAAAATTTGATTATTATTTTTTTCAATTTTAAGAATTACCCATTTGAACAAAGACTTCAAAGTGGTCCTAACACCTTAAAATACCCATTGGAATATATAATTAACCAACTTGCTAGGCATTCTTGTGGCTCTCATAGTCATGACCACAGTACCGTCATCAAAATTGTACACTATAGATCAGCAAGTTTTTGTAAAAATAGATCAACTTGGCAATGGTTCAGTTAACATAAAATCTTATTAATTGCTCAATAAGCCATGTGTTTTCTTATTAATTTACATTGTAACAAAACTGGTATTTGAGATTTTGTTTTATATAAGGATTAGGTGAAAACAAAGAAAGCCTCCATTTAGAAAATACAATAGAGACAAACCTGTTTCTGACAGTAACTTTGGAGTGGCTAAATGGAATGGGAAATGCTAAATAAATCTCCTCAATTTTGGAGAATATTCATGTTTGACACATCTTAGTGGTGTCAGTTTATTTGGACCACACCTTTGGATATGCTTTCTAGTTTCTACTAAATTGAAATTTTTGTATATCATTATTCCTCTCGGTATCTATCAATTAACAGTTTTATTAGCTGATATTTTAATTAATGTTCTAACACTTGCTACCATATACACATGCATCATTGATTTGTCAGAACAGGCTCTGAATGAAAGAAAATTAAGATCACCTAATTAATTTGGTTAAGGCAGACAAATCAGAATCCCAATTATGCTAAATTAATTAACAATGGAGTAATATTGATTGATTAAAGGATTTTAATTTGTAATTTGCTAAAATGATTAATTAAAGGATTGTAAGACAGAATAGTGTGCATAATTAGGCCAAATAAAAACAGGCCTATTACACAGTACATACACTCATGACAGAGAGAATGGGACCCCGTTTGATGTCATTCATGGATTTTCAAACATTATTACTCTAAACAACCAAGACAAGATTCTCTTAAGATTGTTGCCCTCTTATACCAAGACAACACAACCATATGATCTTCATTATTGTACTCAATTTGGGATTAAATTTTCATTACCAATTGTCAGTATCTGTAATGGTAATTAAATATACGATTAGGCTTTTTGTCATTATACGTTGTACCTGTAATGTCGTGGAATAATGACGAACCAAAATTGGTATTCCGTACATTCTGTTTTATTCTAGAAAAAAAAGATCCCAAGAGATTGACAAAAAAAAAAATAAGGCAAAAGGGTTTTATCATAATTATTAAGTATACTAATAGTATTTTAAGATATTCATGGGATGATTAACGCCAAACATAATTATTAAAAAAAAAAAAGAAAGGACAAGGGTTTTACAAGATGAGAGATAAATACTATAAACGATGTAAGTGGTAAAAAAAAAAAAAAAAAGCCAGTTTGGGTTAATAGATTTGCACACTTTGATTAATTTTTGAGATAATTATTTTATCACAAAGGTTATATATTTAAATATTATTGGAGTAAGAAATTAAAGAAGATGATAGGCTACTTTTGTCGTTTAGCTTGTGAAAAAAAAAAAAACCATATATGTGATACTAATCTCTTTATTTAGTAGCAATGAAGCATGAATGGTAACACTTACTCTCAATTTTCCTTAAGATCCTAAAGAAGGGACACCATGGAAATTCAATGGGCTTCTTGCCACAACCAACCCCAAAAAGGCCTTTGTTGTTTAGCAGCAACACTATAATGGACCTGATCAACTATTGTATTGGGCTCTCAACACAGATTGTGAGTTTCAAACGAACCGTTTTGAATGTAACGAAGGACCAATAAGGTGGTCTTTCCTTTAAAAGGTTTAAATCCAATCATGTTTAATGTGATTGGTAAAAGTCAGGGCCCAAATATGAAAAACAATAACTGTATTCTATATTTTGGGTCATAGTGAGGAAGTTTGGTTCCCATCACCAAGCCCAATTCTAAGTTTCTCCCTAACTTCTTTTTAATGGAATTTGTCATTAAAGTAGATACTGATTTATTTTAATTCTATTGGTAAGTTAAAGAGACTTGAAAAAAAAAAAAAAAAAACAGGAAATTGAGTTTCATTTTCTCAAATTATCCTTCCTATTATTGTAACTTGATTGAGTTTCCTCCAAATATTTTTCCATTGAAGTGTGAATAAGCCATTGGCTTGTTGGTACCATGAATTTAGTTACTTCTATCCTAAGCTTTGATGTTGTCGTGTTCCAACGCACATGCTTAAAATAAATTTCTTAAAACTCGAGTTTTTCTAGATACGAGCCAAGCCACATTATAGAATGTTTGAATATGTGGCAACAATCGCAATGCTATTGTGTTTCAAAATACATGATTTAATTTCACTCCATTTGTATGTTAAAGATACAAGCCAAACTAAATTAGGAAATGTTTGGAGATGCGTATGCAACCATGGTGTTTATGTTCCCAGGCCATCTTGATCTTGGTCTAGGAATGCGTGTACCAACGGTTTTGCATTGTTCCCCAACACGTGCTAAGAAAATTAAAAAGTTCTTTTTTTTCTCCCTCAAAACTTGAGTTTTATGTTAATTGAGCTGTAGATATATTGGTCATAATGTTTTTTTTGCAAGAATACGGTCTTATGCTTAATGTTTTTTATTGATAAAATGAGGGTGTATTTCGACAATAAAACTCTTGGAATAGAGATGACTCGTCCCAAGTTTAATAAGTTTGGTTTCATCTAAAGATTAAGATTAGACCCTAATTCTTATATTATCTAAAAAAAAAAATTGGAGTTTTATTAACTCAATTCTCCTTCCCATTGTAGCTTATTAATATTTTGATTTTAAGATTTATAGGATATTATGTAATAAGTGGTAGTCAATTTTTTTCCACAAATTTAATTATATTTGTCCTTAATGTATTCAAGATTTTTATTATGAAATATTTAATATTGAATCATAGAGTATTCTCTTAATAATATATACTATCATAGTATAAGAATAATATTATTTTTATCATTATATTTTACCACTATTAATCTACAAACGTGGATTCAAAATTAAACTAATTTAATCTTTTTCAATCGATTTAAAATGTATATCATTCTTTTATTATATTTTTGAATAATGGGACAAACGTTTCTCAAAGTATGATAGTTTTTTAATATAAGAGTAAAGCAAACATGCATTAATAACATGTTTGTATAAGCGTGGATATTGCTTCTCCACTTTTGCCTTAGGGTTAGAAACATGGATCCAGGATTTAAGCCTTATTTTCGTGTGGAACTTAGTTGAATCAGCTTCACGAACCAAGCATGTATTCAATTGTACAAGTGCGTTACTTTACCACTTTCTGCATTAGCTCCAGAAACATTTTGCAACATCTCTTTGTCAAAGACGTTAGTTTGACCTTTCGTGATGCGGAGTTTTCAAGGTTGTCCATTTAAATTACTAAAATACCCTCTCTTTTTCAGCACGCTTTTCTCAGTGTCCATACTTACAGTTATAGTTACAGTTACAGCGAGTAATTTACTGAAAATGTACACCAGAGAGTACAACTTGCATTTGCTCAATCTTTCAATCCATCAATTTCTACTAATGCTTATTGCACACCAGTTTAGATTATCACACTAGTTTTACAGAAAATAATTTAAGTGAGCTTTATTTAACTAAATTTATACCCAACTGTTTTAATGTAACCTAATATGAGTTCAAATAGTGTGGAAATCAGTAAATACTATTAACAGAGCTCACAGGGTTCCAGTGCTCCATTGACCACACTATCTTAGCCTATTCTTAAATCTGAACCGCTGAAGAAACCTAATGAGATCGAACCTTTGATCTGACCATTTATCCACTTAAGATGGATTGCAATCATACACCTCACTTATACCTGATCATACCTTAAAATATTTTGGCTTTCTCCTCAATTTTACATGTCATGGACTCATGGCCACCACTGCAGAAATCTGAGAAAGAAATGAAAGAGCGGCACAGGACCCAAGACTTTCATTAGAAAACAGAGACAGAGCTGAGAATATAAGACGAGAGAAGCTTGTCTAAAAATTTCACCTTTCAGCCTTCACTTACACACCAAAGAAAAATCCGAAAAAAAAAATGAAAAATTTCGTTCGACCCAGAAAAAATCAAGCTGGTATGATGACTATGATGTCAAAAAAATCGAAAATTTAACTCCATTCCCCCACCATTACCAGCTTAGAAGTTTGAGCTCGAAGTCCAACATTCCCAACTTTCATAGAGAAACACAAGGATTTTAGATTTTAGAGAGAGACAGATACAGAGAGAGAGAGAGAGAAGATTGTGTTGTGGTGTAACTCTCTGTGGTGAGTGTTTTCTTGAGAAAGGTAGCAGGTGTGGGTTTTCGTGGTCAATATGAGCAATTGGTTGGGGTTCTCTCTGACTCCACACTTGAGGATTGATGAAGGGTTTGGGAGAGAAACCCAAGACCAGCGTGGAGGATTTCCTCCTCCTCATCCTCACTTGTCTGTTATGCCTTTGCGCTCTGATGGCTCTCTCTGTGTTGAAGCTGAAGGTATTGCTATTGCATGCCATATAACCTTTCTTCCTTCTTAGATACCTACATACAACAGTATCATAGTCTTCGAAAAATCTTTTTTCTTCCTTGTTTCCCATTATGTATTTCAATTTTCAGAATCTTGCATCTCTGTGAATTTCATAGGTGTTTGTTTTTGGGCCTCTGAGAGGTGTTCTGTGTTTGCATGTCACCCTAAGCAGTGTTTTTTGTTCCCTTTGTTTTGATTCTTTTCTTAAGTTCATTATTTTATTACGATTTCAGCTCCTTTACTGCATGTTATTTGAATTGGGAATCAAACTTGTATATATCTGGGTTTTGATTTTCAAGTTCCAATGGTGGATTTTCTGCAGAGTGGAGATATGACAATGCTATAGCTGGAGCAAATTCCAATGAAGAAGGTCCAAAGCTTGAAGATTTCTTGGGTTCCTACTCAAACTCACCCCTTGCTGAAACCAAAGTCTATTGCCAAGGAACCCAACAAGACCAAAACCAGACCCAGAACAACATTTCCAAAATCAATGTTAATGTAACCCCTAGCTTCAATACCAACACTGAGATAGAAGCTGGGAAGAATCTCACAAACCCATCTTCCTCACTCCAATCTTTCCATGCATACAATGATAACCCACAAGCTCTTATTCCCAGCAATGGCATGTACAAGTCTTGGTTGGCCCCAACTCAGTTTAGTGATGCAAAACCTTCAGCCGTAGCTAATGGGTCTAGTTTCCAATCACTTTCTCTAACCATGAGCCCCACTGTACAAAATGGCATGGGTGCAATTTCTCCTGTTCAAGTCGATGATGAGACTCGTAAACGATCAGTGGCAAAATATCTTGCTAGAGAACCTGTGCCTCGCAAATCCATTGATACTTTTGGCCAGAGAACTTCTCAGTATCGTGGTGTTACAAGGTAGCTTATGGTCTTCTATGTTATTTTATTATTATTATTGGACTCTTTTTGGCTTTCCATTTGTGGGAAACTCAATTTGTATTTTGCTGAGGGTTTTTTTCTTCTCTTTTCCACTTTGGGATTCATGGAATTTGTTAGGCATAGATGGACTGGGAGATATGAGGCCCATTTGTGGGATAACAGTTGCAGAAAGGAAGGGCAAACAAGGAAAGGGAGGCAAGGTGAGAAAAAAATGCTTTTTTCTAGTATTACAAGAAACAAACACGCCCTTAACTTCTGTTATTTGATGATGATAGATCCCTTTGTTTCTTTGTTTTTTTTTCCCCCTTGTTTTCAAAGAGAATATACTAACGGTTTCTTTCTTTCATGCACTGCTTGGATTCTTCTTCTTTCACGGCATCTACTCTGCGCAGTTTACCTTGGTAGGTGCAAGTGCAATGTTCATTTTGCGTGTCTTTCTATCTTTACTGTCTTTCTGGACCTTACTGTATTTCCATAACGAAAATCTCATGGAAATAGTTGATAGATAGATATATATATATATACCCAAATATGAAACATTGGAAGGTGTGCTTGATTTTGGAAAATAATTTCATTCCTTTTGCAAATGATATCTATTATTAGGTGGTTATGACAAGGAAGAAAAAGCAGCAAGGGCTTATGACTTAGCTGCACTCAAGTATTGGGGTCCAACAACTCACATAAATTTCCCTGTAAGCTTTCTGAGACTTGGCACAGTTTATCTCTATGAAAAGTCTCCATCTTTGCTCCCAGCACAGGAGATAAAGGGATAAAAAAGAGAGAATTGAATTGCAAAATCAAGCCTTTGTTCCATTTTTTTTATTCCAGTTTGAACCTTTGTGTACTAGTATCTGTAACCACACCTTATTAATTTGTTGCTTCTTAAATGCTCAGTTAAGCACTTACGAGAAAGAACTTGAAGAGATGAAGCAAATGACCAGGCAAGAATTTGTCGCCAATTTGAGAAGGTACCCATTATATCTTTCCATGTGATCGTAGTAAATTCTCTTTTCCCTTTTCTCTTTTTTCCCCTATATTAAATATTGAAAAAATTGACCTTTCTTTTTCCTCTTGAGCAGGAAGAGCAGTGGATTTTCAAGAGGGGCATCTGCGTATAGAGGTGTGACAAGGTATGACAAAAAGTTGTAGACTTTATTATTAACAATAATTGTAGTTGCAGTAAAGATTTCCATTATTTGCTGGAATTGCAGCTGCCTTTCAATTTGTGTATGCAATTACTGTCTAAGGTATATGCTTTACCTTACCGTTTCAGACACCATCAACATGGAAGGTGGCAAGCTCGGATTGGAAGAGTTGCAGGAAACAAAGACTTGTATCTTGGCACATTTAGTAAGTTTCACCACCTTCCTTTTCTTTTTATTCTTAATTTTACAGTGTGTTCCCTGCTTTTCTTATACATATTAGGCGATCCTTGGTTCTAAACTTGTTTGATATTTCATTAAATGATTCAATAATACTTAGTCTTAACGTGGGTATCTTAATTTTCCGGACTAATCTTTATTCCATTTGGTACTTCACATACATACCTTGTGTCTAATGGATCTTATCTAACTTCTATATGGATCTATTTCATAAAAGAAAATATGAACAGATTCTGTCTAAGTTGTGTGGATTACTGAATTATTCTGATTAGTTAACCACTTTTACTCACTCATAACAATACCATAGGCACTCAAGAAGAAGCCGCTGAAGCATATGACATAGCAGCAATAAAGTTTAGGGGAACAAATGCTGTGACCAACTTTGATATCAGTAGGTATGATGTGAAGAGAATTTGCTCAAGCTCCACTTTGATTGGAGGAGACCTTGCAAAACGGTCTCCTAAAGACTCAGCTCCTGCCACCACTGAGGAATTCAATTCTGGTACTTCATCATCATCTTCACAGCAACCCCTTTTGGCCATAACAAGCAGTGAACACTCTGATGAATTGGCCAACATGGTATGGAGTTCCAACAGTGATGAACAATCAAAGTCACAGCATGAGAATGGAAACACTAACAATAATGTTGCTGAATCATCCCAGCACGCCAGATCGAGCAGCAAGAACTCATTGAACCCGCAAAGCCCTAAGTGCTCGGTGGGACTACCGAGCGAGTTTGGAGTGAGCGGAGCTGATTATGGACATGGTTACTTCTCACTGCAGCAGGGGCCGAAGTATGATGATGGAAACAATGAGAATGATAACATGAACGTGAATCGCCTTGGAAATTTGGGTTTGGTTCAACAGGTTCCTATGTTTGCATTGTGGAATGAATGAATAGAGAAGAATGGGTTTTAGGATTCAAAATTTAGTTGCAGGGAAACTAGATTAGATGAGAGAAATTAATGGTTATTATAGTTATGCTTTGGTAATTAACTAGTTATGTTGTTCTCTGTTTTCAACATTATGTCACAGACTCATAGGAAGAAGGTGAATGTAGGAAATCTTCTTTCTGCTTATGTTTGGTAGGGTATATATAGTAACTCTCTGCAAAAGATGTTTTTGGATGAATATGCATATTTCTACCGAAGGTTTTAAAGTATAATGTCATGATGATAAACTCAACGTTATTTTTCTATGACTACTAATTATAGATGAATATGGGTTTACTTTTTGATTCGTAAACAAAGTTAACAGTAAGAAAACTGAGAGATTTAACAGAGGGGACGCTAGAGAATGGTATGGTATTACTTAACTCTAAATTTTTTTTTCTTATATATGAATAATGTTTTGCGTGTAACAGTAACATAATTGAAAATTGATTGAGTTTGACATGCAAATTAAAAACAGAAAATGCAAGTTGAATGAAATGTATGGAAGAACAGAGACATTTTTATCTCGTTTATTAAGACAAATAATTGAACACATGCAAATATATCCATCAGTTTTTGAACTATATATATATATTGAGTAGTGTCCAAAAATAACACTAGTCAAGTCAAGAAAGAATGAGCCCCGACCACTAGTCAGCAACAAACGATGAGGGAGTATGGTACGGCGGTGCAGCAGGGAATCGCTTGCTGGTGCTTCACTGCTTCCCCTTTGCCTTTGGGGACGATCGAGTTGAGTAGAGCAAGTAAAGCCGTGTTTGTTTTTTCCTGGTTGCTAAAATATTCTATTTGCTATTGTGCGCAATAGACGAAAAAGTCAAATAAAAAGGGCGCAAGGACCCCCTTTGACTATTGTGAGAGGGAAAGAGAATGAACGGGAGCAGTGAGTGAAGAGGTGCCTTAAATTGCGTGCCCGAGAACCTTTGCAGACATTTTATGAAACCAGTCTCGTCCGTGGCGCGTGAAGCATACTCTATTAGTCTGACACTAGAGAGAGTGAGAGAGTCAAGGCATGGATACCGTGAGGGTATCTTGAGTGGGCTTATGATGGATGTTGTCGATGTCGATGTCGATGTCGATGTCGGTGTCAAAAAATAAAAGAGAAGAATTTATTATGGTAATAGAATTGGTAGTGATGAGAGAGAGGAAAGGGTAGGGCAGGCCAGGCCCCGCCCCGCTCCGGTGGGTAGTTGTTGCAGGGAGAAAATTTAGAGATAGATTGTGTGCAGAGGGGGAAATATATGGTGGCAGAGGAGCTGAATCCACCAGACGCAAGAGGGCCAAAGAAAAAGACACAACAGTGATAGCAGAGGTATAGGACAAGATGCTTAACATGCAGAGACAGATCTCTATCATTACCACCCTCTTTCCCAACCTCTTCTGTTCACACCCTATACTTACACTTATTCAATCCCATCCCATCCCATCCCATCTATGCCAAAAACAATATTTATTTATTAATTAATTAATTCAACGGAAACCTTTCAATTCTCAATTCAATTCATTTCATTTCATTACCTTCTGCATGCCTTCTGCTCCAATACTACCTAGCTCAGCTAGGGTTTAGGCTTCAGTTCAGACCCAGATTGCTTTGCTTTTGCTGCTGCTTCTGCATGGCATGGTTTTGATGCTGCTGCCATTGCCATAACACTTTGAACTGAACCAACCCATCAAACCTTTGCTTTTTCTTTTCTCACTACCACCTATACCTATTTCTTGCTGCGACTATTAATTTTCATTTGTCATGTTCATGTTCGTGTGTACAGATTAGACAGGTCATAACAAAACCCACACCCGAAATCACATTCTAATCTTATAATCATTTGACTTTATTAAAATATTGTCTCCCTGTTCTAATTACATCAACTAAGCCTAATAATCCTTATGTAAGTCAAACCTAATCAAAAGCTTATCCTATTGGTTATTAGGATTTTTTATGAAATCTAGAAACTGATAAGGCAAAAACAACTTATTCATTAACTTGTTCAGCATTTAGCATAACTTATTTAACAGCTCAATCAAATGAGTTTCTCTTTAATCATTTTGTGGGCCAAGTGCAAATTTGAACTATTCATCCAATCTAATCTTAGATTTGAATTCTATTAGACTTACACCCAAGTGAAACCCAATTTTTGTATTCCCTTATTTGATGATGATAGAGTGATAGTTGAGTATGCTTAGTAGCCTGATTTCACTAATATACATATATTAGAAAAACTACATTTTTTTATTTCATTTTATATGCTGAACTTACATACACACTTTCATATTTTGGTATTTCTTAATTTTCTTTGTTAAAATAATATTTGTAGGTGTTTGAAACCTGTAATGGAAGTTGCTACTACCATTACCATGCATGGTCCACTTTCCCAAGGCACTTGCTGTGATTGAAATAAGACACCTCTTTCCTCCAAATGGACACCTCGCGTGCCTGTATTCAGCTTCTGAAGTTTAACTACTGTAAGTAATGTAGCCTCAATTTCCAATGCTTGCCTAATAATGCATGTACATGTACCACCTTTGGCTAAAGCCATTCCTTTTCTTTTCTCATCTTTCCCCCCCTTTTTTTTTTCTCTACGAACAAATCTTTTTCTCTTTTCATAAAACAAAATGATAATAAAGCAAATAATGGAACTGGGGTGTGATAAAGTGAGGCCTTTACCAAAATGGGACGAAGGTCCCTTTTGCTTTGGCCCATATCCCTTTCTATCCCTTCATTCATTTAATCATCTCTGTCTCAACAATGAATTTTCACAGCAAAAAAAATGAAAAATAAAAAAAAATCTCTGTCTCAACAATTCCAACATACCTCCTTCTGCCCCTGCCTCAGACCCGAAATTACGGAATTACCATTGAGGGTCATTTTCACTCTCTTTATTCAAGTTTTGTTGGTTTAGAGGCTTTTGCTTTGCTTACTGAGACTGTGAGTATTGATGGGACAAGAAAGAAAGAGAGGAGGAAGAGAGATGATCCTCTTGCTGTTTTGCAGTAGGCAAATGCAATAGGACAATTTATGCTGACAATTTTGGAAACCATGCTGTAAAAAGAGACTCTAGCTGCGTCTCCACCCAAACATGCTTGTTGCTCTTTTATTTCATGCACTGCTTTCTCTATCCCTCTCCCTTATCTTCATCTATATAATAACCCTCTCCCAACTTGTCTCTTACATAGGCTTGAATTGAATCACTTTTTTTCACTAAATTACAAAAAAAAAATTCATATTAATTTAAAAATAGTATATATAACTAGATGGTATTGAAATCGTGATTAAATACTACAAAAAAAAAAATAGAGAATAAATTATGATAATTATTAAAAAAATTATCAACATAAGTCGATTAATGTAAAATCTAACTTAGATTATCTAAGTTATGAAAAAATCAAAAGCTTAAGCGTTGCTTTGTGTATAGAGTTTGCAACAATTTGAGGATGATTAACACGTAAATAATAGTCCTCATTAATATTTTTGTTCAATTAATACTTAAATTTATAATTGTCAAAGTTAATTAACAAATGTTTATTGTGTACATTTCTTTTTTGGGCCCCCATTGTCATTTCTGGATCCAACGCTATGAGTAATACTTTTCTTTGTCAGCCCAGCCCAATATTCAATTTGGGCTTTTGAAATTCCTTGTTTAGTAAAAGGGCCTGGCCCAAATTTATTGAAGTCAACAGAGCACCTGCTGACAAAAATAGAAGGAATAGAAATTGTAAAATAGGAAAAAAAGACAGCAAAAAAAAAAAAAAAGCACTNAAAAAAAAAGGCACTTGTAGAGGATGGGAAAAAAGAAATGTCGATAAAAAAATGAAGTTGAAGGCTAAAAAGAAAAAGAAATGTCAGTTTGTAATTTTAGCAAAGTGAATGGCAGTCATATTTTGATATGTTAAGTGCTTGAATTATAGTCATATTCACAGAAGGCACTAAAAGGAAAGAAAACAAAAAACCTTAAAAGTATAGAAGTGTCTCTTAAAAGTGAGTGAACGATAAATTAAATTCATTTTCGTACAAATTAAGCTTCTCCTATCTTTCACTTTCAATTCTTTTATCCAAACACTGACACATCCTATTTTGTTTTTATTTTTTTTTTTTAAAAAAAAAAATGGCCAGTTAATAGAACTGAGGAATTTAGAAATACATTGCTTTCCAAATTCCCATTATGAAACCAAATCCAAATCTCAGTTGAAAGATGTGGGTCCAATATGAAGAATGAGATGGACCCAAGGCCCGCTCGAAATCATATCCACCCAAGACCACAATTCCAAATGGGCCCACACAATCGAACACTATCTGGGCCCACGATGACTGACACGTCACAATATCCCATCCCTAGCCTTTGTTCTTTGCACTTTCTCTCTTGGCTGTGTGTCTTCATGAGTCATGACAGGTCCTAAGATTCTATCTTGCTAGCTCATCACTCGCCTAAATTAGCCCAACCGTTGAAGCCCGCGTAGAGACTCTCCCTCTCTTCTCCCCTCACCCTCTTCCCCTCTCCCTCTCTTGTTTCTCTGCAATCCCCTTCCCATCTCTGAGAAGGTGGATACATTACAGAGAAATTCAATCTCCCTCTGAGGGCTCACAATCAATGCCTTTGTCAACCATAATCACGATGTATTCCTTCTCTTCATTGAGGCTTTAACTGAGAATTCATGAAGCCCGTTTCTGGTGATTGACTTATATTCTTTGACTCCCTTCAACGATCACTTTGTTCGAATTGATTCAGGCCTCGTCGACCATTTTGCACCATACCCGTTGGACCCATTTCTTTGTTCTTCTCAAGGAGGACCCACATTTTTCTGGGGAAGAATGACAAAACCCTAGACTCAAATCTGGGCTCCTGGAGCTTTTTCGCTTGCAGCTCAAGAGAAAGAAAGCTAAGATTGGGGCCAAATTTGTATGATTGATTTCCTTGACTTTGTTTTTTTGGGAGGAGGGATTTCCCATTGATTGCAAGTCTTCGAGGAGGCAAGGATTTTGCATCCTGAGCTTAATTGGTACACCCAGATGCGAAAAACCCCTGAAAGCCCTAATCCGGATATTGATTTTCCTTGAAAATCAGGATCTTGTGATTGTTGTTTCATGGAGTCCGCATTCTCGATATTGGGTTTTCTACTTTTTGGTTTATCCATTAGCATTTCTGCAATTCTTGTCGAGTCCCAGGAGCCATCATTGGCATCATCATCTACATCTTATACGACGTCTCCTCCTCCACCTCCACCGCCGCCACCTCCTCCACCCCCACCTCCACCTCCACCCCCTCCTCCACCTCCACCCTCACCCTCTTCTACACCTCCGCCGCCAAAATCTGCGCCCCCACCAGAAAAAACTCATCCACTGCCGCGTCATTCTCCCCGGAAGGCCCCCAGTGATCAGCAGGCCAAGAATGAACCGATAAATCCATCGCCACCATTGTCCCTCGTGGTCCCTAGGGATCACCACCGGAGGCGGCACCCGCCAACAGCGCACCGGATGAATGCAGGGCAGAAGATTGGGCTATTGTTTGTGGGCATTGCAGCAATTATGCAAATTTGTGTGATTGGGTTCTTGGTATTCAAGAGGAGACAACTTTTAAAGACGAAGGACAGATATGAACTTGGTACTTGAAATTCACTCTGCAAGTTTTTTCTTATCAATTCTTTTAGTTTGGTGGAGTGAATTAGCGGTGGAAATTTAAAGGATTTAAATTCTTGCTGAACACGTAATAGTTGGGGAGGATATATTGGATGAGATTCTCCAGATTCTGGCAAGAACATAGAAAGCAATGATTGAAAGATGTGAATTATGGATTGCCCGGAGTATTGATATCTCCATTTGGGCCCTCGGAGTTGTTCTGTATATTGGTATTGTTTTTTTTTTTTTTTTTTTTTTNTTTTTCATGTTCTTTCCAATTCATGTTACTCCTTTCCTCTGTAGTTCCATTACACGGCTTATAATTAAAAGAAGCCCCTTCTTCCCCTTTGTTCTTTATTCTTATTTTTACTCTAACATGTTCACTGTATGTACAATGATGTTAGGAATATTGGAAGGGTTAACAATGACAAAATCTGATATTCTTTTTGTCCCAATGTGTGTCTCTAACTTGTAAGTCCCTATTCTGTCTATGTTCATATTGCCATTACATATCGTTTTATGTTGTGCCTAGTGTTTTGATGCATCTGTTCCCTGTTTTAAGACTGTTAGATTAAGAATTTGGTTGTTGCTACTGCTTCTGGAACAAGATATGATGTTCTACTGTTCTATCTAAAACGATTGAACAGTAGCATGTCTCGAGACGATTCACAATTTTCATTTTAAATTGGGCTTGAGTGTATGATTGTTATAGATGGGGTTTTGAGGAAAACTTGTCAGATCCCTTAAATATGTTTTATGTTTAACTATTAAACCGTGATTCAAATGTGTAGTATCACATTTTTTATCTTGTATTTTCTTCCATAGATGAAATAGTATGTTGGAGTTGTTTCTATTAATTGATGTTTGTTTCCTATTTCCTTCAAATCTTAGTAGGCCAACATGTTTTATGGAATTATGGTGGATTTCGTAGGTGATAAGGCTTAAATGATTAACCTTCTTGGATTTAAACTGCTTCTCTTATGGCATTTGATAGCATCAGTCTGCAGTTTAGTCTACTTCTTTGAATTTTGGTCGAGGAACTTCTGTAAGAAAGAAAAGACAATGTATGACAATTCAGAGTAATTCACTTAACTGTTTTTTTAAGTTAACATTTTCCGAGTTGTATGAGTTATTCCTATTTGTGTTTCATTATAATTTTACATAAAAAATGAATGATTAAGAATGCACATTTACAGTGCTAGCCTTTGAGTCATGACCTTTCCATAAAAAGTGAATGATTATTGCGTATGCTATTTTTTTCCTTAATTACTGCCTCCTTTTCTTTTGTTTGGGGGGGGGGGGGGGGTTGGGGNGGGGGGTGTTGGGGTTGTGTGTCTAACTTGAAGTCTATAATTGGCAATGAAAGAAACCATTCAAGTCCATGGTGGTGCTGCATGGTCTTTGCAACTGGGCTTATTGGATTCTTTGGTTTTAATGAATCATTATTGTTTTGGTAGTAAATCATTGTTTGTACTTAAGCTGCAAATACCATAATGGAAGAGATGTTAAGGATTTTGTAAGTTACCTGAAATTCCACTAAATGTGTGTTTTAGTACTATTTCGGAGGATTATGATTTTCGCAGAAATTGCTATGTGGTTTCAGATTTTGTTTTTTATTTTAATTTTGTTGTTCATGGGACTTCCCTTGAGTCAATTTGGGGAAAAAGTTATAGGGAAGGCAAGTTTATTATTATATGTTACACTCTGAAGCATGCTCAAATATGATGTGGAAAGCTAGTTCTCTTGCTTCGTACCTCAAATATGCTTCATATGTGTCTGTCTCTGATAATTAGATTAGTTCCATAAGTTCCCCTGAGTGAGGTCAACTCTCATTCTGTCCCTTAGACAGCACTTCTCTCTGTTTCCCAAGCTCGGTTTCCTTGCCGTTTCACAACTCAGCAGCCCACGCGATTACAATTATCGCACACTTTACGTGACTATTTATATGGTTTCTTGGAGTGAATTGTTTTGGTAGTATTGTATTGGATTTCAAGGTGTAATTTTGGAATTCTTTATTTATTTATATTTTTTTTAAGGGGGTGAAATTACAGCTCGAGTGATATTATGAGGTGTAATTTTGAATTACGGTACATACTCTGCATATTAAACACTATAATTAACTATATAATTTAAGATTAAATAAAATCTAATATAAGAAGTGAAAATTACGATATACCAAATACCTCTAACAAATAAGTAGGCTATTAGTACCATTTCCGGGTTTGAACCATAAAGGCCTACGATAACAGCCACTTTCAAGTGGCATTGTGAGTTAAAGAGAGTTATGTTACTCATCTCATTTCTGTATCAACGAAGGGCTTCTATGCAGCATTCTCTCATCTATGATATTTGTTCCCTGCTCAAGAGGGATTGGATTGGATACTCACTTTGAAACAAGTCTATAAAGAAAGAAACCAATGTAATGTGCACACACATTCGGACTAAGTGTGGAGCAAACTTGGGTGTCATTCTCTCTTTACTCGTGTGGAATAGAATGTTTGAAAGTGGTTTTCAAAACTTGTTTTCAAGACCTTCACTTCCATCATCTATAATCACCTATGACTGTTTCTGACCACAGTGCTAAAAGGGATATGAGAAGCTCCTTATAATATAAACTGGTTACAGAGGGAGGGCAAACAATATTGAAGCGCGCTGAAAAAGCCCGATTGGAACAAAATCTCATTTTTCTTGATTTGCCCAGAACGTGGATACAGGCACTCCAATATACCATGAACGTAATTTTGGGATTTCACTTTGTGACGTGCTACTACAAACACAAAATCTCAAGTAGTAACACAAATTATATTCTAATTTATACTCAGAATATTTTTGTAATAATGAGTTTTTTTCTTTTTTTGGCTGTACTATCCAATTCAAGACTCAAATAAGTATAATATATTGAAATTTTAGCTAATACAAACATTCTATAAGTTGTCTTGTGTGTCAAAATCTAAGTTGAGATGATTCCCCCATTTCACTTAGCTTAATTTTCTTTGTACAATTTAGAATTTAGATTCTTCCATAAAATAGTTTGTCGAGTTTTTGAGGAGAAAAAGTACATATAACATTACTCATAACCCTAGTAGCAAAATCTGAGCTTAATAGGTACATTGGTTGTGTTAAGAGAGATATTTGTTGGTGTCCCCCCCACCTAGTGGCGATGGTACCAAATGCTAATATTCATTCATTGCACATGTTCTCTGCTGGGTCCATAAACAAATTTAGAATAACCAGTAGCAGCAGAACCAAGTTGAATTGTCCTGCCCACCACCCATTTGAAAGTATGCCGCAGAGCAACTTAAGATGCTTTTCCAGTCAAACAACAAAGTTGTGCAAATCTGAGACATGTTTTCTTCAAAGGGAAGAAAAGAAGGGATATAAATATCAAGAAAGCAAAGACAGAAAATCCTCATGTGGCCCCCTACATAACTCAAAACAATCACCTTTAGCAAAAGAAAGCTACCCTAGCCACAAAACATTGATCTTTACCAGCAAGCCTCTCTTGGCTGTATCCCCAAACACATGACCAAAATTAACGTCACTCATCTGCCAACGGAAAAGGGAGCTAAATAAGTATAAATGAAATAGGGAATTGCAAGAAGGGGAATATTTGAACAACAAGTACAATAATCAATAGGAATCTAAACTAAGATCATCATCATCACCTGAGGGGATTCTGGAGTTGGAAGCAAGATCAAGCCAGGAATCTGAGTTCTTTGGTGGCCACTCCCCAAAGAAGTGGTGAAGTGGTCTCTGGCTTGTCTCAGCTTCTTTCTCACTTTTACTTGGTCTTGGTGATTTGAAGTCAGTACCCAAAACAAAGCAACGTGGCTCTTGTTGCCTTGGATTTTCACTGACGTTTTGGAACTGAGAATTTGAATAGGATTTATAGGAGCTCATTGATAATTGTTGATATGAATCAGGGAAGCTCCTTGCAGTTCCTGAAGCTTCTGGGAAGAAAGCACGCTCATCCACACCCTCCCTCATTCCATGAATATGCCTGCTGTCAAGAATAAAGTAAAAGTCACCGTGAGAAAGAGCACGTGAAGGAAAAGTAGTAATCTTTTCTCTTTTACACAAACCTAAAATCCTTTTCATCCTGAGAATAAGATCCAGAGTCCAAAAAAAGCTGGTGGGTAGTGCTATTTTGAGGGGGAAAATCAGAATCAGGAGGTCTAGAAGAGGATGATGAATGGGTGTAAAAGAAGGGATTGAGAGAGGAATTTTGGTAAGGGTGGGAATAGGGCTGGGATTCAGAGGCCATAGATGATGGCAATGGAGAGAAAGGGAAAGAAGAGGTACTTGAGGGTGTATTTGGGTTGCTCATGGAAAGGTTTCTGTTATATGATGACGAGACTGTCTGCGAGGTGTTTGTGCTTGTTGATGAAGAAACTTCCACAGGCTTTCTTGAACGGTTTCTGCCTCTGTGCATGTGTCTTTCACAGTACTTGGAGTCTGGATATGCTTCCTTTGAGCATCTCCATTTCTTGCCATCTGTTCTTCTGCACCTTCCTGGCTCTGGGTCTACTTTTCTGCCAAAACCCATTTCAAAACATCCCCATCCAACTGCAGCCAGGGTTATGACAAACCAGACTCCAATTTTTTATTAAAGTAGACATATAAAAGTAAACAAGAATATCTATAAATAAATATGAACCATAAGCTTAAAACCATAATAAGTATGCTTACTGGGGTGGTGGGGGAAGAGTCTCGACGATATTGAAGAGTCTAGACTTCTTTTAATAGAGTAGATGAGATCAGGTGGGATTGGCACCCCTGAGACCATGTACTTGAAAATAAGAGCTTGTTGCTCAAGTTCTTGCCACTGAGTTGCTGTGAAAGGAGACCTATTTCTTGCACTTGCATTCATCATTTTTGAGACAAAAGAGAAGAATACGAGTTTGAACAAATACTGAGGAAGAACAAACTGCAAAAGATTTCAAAGACAGAAAGAAGGAGGGTTTGTTCTAGTTGAGCTGATAGTTTTTGAAGGGCATATTTTGGGAGTCATTGGTTGCAGAATCTTCTTTCTGTGCATGGATAATACTAATGGCTCTGATGATACTTCTGGCTTTCTGCCACCTCCTCTCTATTTCTCTCTGTGCTGGATGGCTGAGTGAGTGAGTGAGTGAGTGAGTGAGTCTGCTCTTATTATGACTGCACCTCTGTTGCTTCTGTTTTTGCTCTGCTGCTGCCTTTGTTGCTGCTCTTGTCTCTGACATCTTTACAGAAATCCATAAACAAATGTACAAAGGAAAGAAGAAAAAATTAAATTCAAATGCAGGTTAGTCCATGCACCTTTGGTTTTGCTGTCTCCACATCACAGTCTTCGAAAACAGTGCCATCTGATTATGTGAAGTGTAAGCTGCTGAGCAATAGTGGCTATAGCAATCTCTTTTGTAATCCGAGTGGTATGGTAACTTTTGAATAAGAGAAAAGTCTCGTACGTGTCATTTCTAATCTTTTTTGGCTTAGTATGTGTGTCATGATCTCATTGATTGATTTGGAGGCCATAGCTAGAGATGAAACCTGCTTTTTTTGTACGGATTGATGCCTTTCCCTTTTACTTTTTCCCCTTCCTCACTTTCATCATCTAAGTAGAAATTGGGATACAGTCAATTTGGCATCGAGGTCTCTTTAGGTACTATCATGATAATCCTTTACATGTTTGCTCATTTAATGATTCCTTTAACCACAAGATTCACATATCAAACTTTTTGCCCATAAATCTAATTAACAATAATTGGAGACTGTCATTAGAAGATGATTAAGCAATATTCTCTTTGGGGGCTTAAACCCCAAACTCTGTGGTAACTAATTATGAAAGTACTAGCTAGGACAAAGATTATAAATTAGTTTGCTGTGTGCTTTTTCCCTTTTTTTTTTTTGTTTTAATCTTTTAAAATTCTGAAGTGGTAGAATAGAAGAGAAAGCAATGTCCCTTTTATTTTTATTTTTTATAAATATTTTTGGGGATTAAAATTTAGTGCTGGTTGGGACAGTGCAAGTAAAAGACTATTGGGTAGAGGGAGGTTCGGACTTGTTTGTTTGCAATTGAAAGCACTTGTCTTTCTCTCTAGCAAGTTGGCAGGAGATGTCAGGAAAGTGCACTCTGAGGTTAAAACTGTTCCCACACTGTTGCTCTGCCCCATAACACATGCTCTCCTCCTTTATCGTGCCACACCTAACTAAGCCTTTCATTCATTAACCCAAAAATTTCCTCATTTACATGTGCTTTGAGCACATCTCTTTCCATACTAGTCTCACTCACCTTTCCTTATGAACCATTACCATTTGCTCGCTCACTGCTTCTTGCAGGTTCACAGCACAGCAGGTCTAAAGCTCACCTGAGACACTTTTTTTTTTTTTTAATGGCATCAGACTGGTCTATGCAATGCAGTTTCTGGCCTGTAATGTATGATTTATGAACAGGATTTCAGCAAAACCAACCCCTTTTCCCCAACATATATTTCTCTACTGATTATATCCTTACTGCTATACTGTTTCTTCTGTTTGGATGAAAAAAAAAAGAAAAAGAAAAAGAAAGAACTGCTATTACAGGATATTCAGAGGAATTCAAGAACAACAAATTGAATATTTAAGTAAATATATGGTGGCACACGTAATGTAAGTACCAAGGCTTCCATTTAGTCATGTTCATCCTCCTTTTGAAGAGAAGGTTCTATTGTATTGGCTTCAAGTCATACTAACAAAGGTGATATCTGATTAATTAACACTTATAAGTCAAAAGCAAGAGGAAGTAAATGCTACAGTAATTGCATTTGCTGCATAAAATTGGAAATAATGAACTTTGCAGGTTAATAGCAGGTAGAGGAAAAACCCAGTCATTGTTGTTATATTTTCCACTCAAAAGTGTTGAGATATATATGTTATAGGGAGTGGCCTTAATCATTTTCCCTGTGCTCAGTGGAGTACCAAGAATATTATAATGCTAATTGCTAGAAATATCATTACATTCGATGTGTTGATCATCATCTTATTCTTATTTGCTATTGCTATTAATTGTGCTAGCTGTTGCTCCCAACATGGAACTTATGATGCTGGTTGTATCTATTGCTGTGACTGTGAGGTGTGGGAATATTTATGAAGATAGAGGAAAAAAAACAAGAACCACCACCTTGGTCTTGGTCTTGGGCATAGATAAATATCGCAGTTGTCCACTACAGGTAAAAACTATAACCCCTCTGCAAAACAGCAAATTAACCTTATCATGTCTGTCTTTTTTCTCCGGTGCTGTACTATCTCATGTTATATCTTGGTACGTCTCCGGAAAAAAAAGAATTTTGGTATGTTTTGTAACTTATGTATCATTCTGACAGAATTTGAAAAAAAATGATAGAGAAGTTCATTTATTTTATAAATGATAAAAATATTTTTTAATATTACGTAATTATTTTATTTATATTTAAACGTGATAATCACATACTAAATAAAATAATTATATATTTTATATATAATAATTACATATATAAACAACATAATCACATAATATAAATAAAAAAAAAATCACTTTACTAGATGCTCCAAATTCTCCGTTCTTTCTTTTAAGTTCTTGAATTTTTTTTCTGTCTAGAAGTGTCCATTTATTACAGAATTTCATTTCTTTAACCTTATTTTCCCTTCTATTATTTCCGAGATTTGATGAGGTTAATGCTTGCTTGCGGTCCTTAAGGGGGGAACCTTTGCATTCACTGTCGTCTTTGGCTAGAACACTAATTCCTCTTATTGTCACTCAGCTAAAAGAAACAAGAAAAGGAAAGAAAGAAAGGAAGAAAAACCCTCCTATTGTGTAATGAGGCTAGTTTGTTTGTCAAGAAATGAAGGTTTCTCTTTGCTTTTCTAATAAACGTAGACTGACCAAAAGGCTTACCAGGTGGTCACCTAGTGAATCTTTGTCCTACTAGTCATGGTTTCCATTGGAAAGTCAACTTCTGTCCACATAAATTAAGTAGGGGTGAGGTAAATGATGATATTTTGTTTGAACTGTCTTTCAATTCCTTCGGAGAATTTGTACTTTGCTGTCCATATTAGCCTTCCATTGAAATTGGACACAATATTTTTCCCCTTTCTTTTCTTTTTTCAAAGAATTTGAGAATCAGCATGGCAATTGGCGCTTTTGGAACTGTTAGGAGCTGTAGAACTACAGAAATTAGAGGAAGACAGCTAAAATGGGCATGAGTATGATGCAGAGTCATCATTCAATTTACACCAGAGGCATTTTGGCTAGTGATTGTCCTATAGATTCTCAAGCAGAAAATACAAAGGAATCCCGTGAAAAAGCTTGCTCATAGGGTACAGTCAAAGTGAATAGTAACTTGAAATTTTAGTCAGCATCTAATCAATACATATTTACATGCACAAACAACTGAAGAAGGAGACCTTAATTTTGCTAAACTTTATTAACTTCCGAATTTCCATGTTGTCACCAAGGAATTTTGTGTAAAAAATATTAGATATAAATCAGAGCTATTCTTGGTCTTCACTTAATAACTTAACTTTCAGATTGACTAATTCTTTGATATGATACTTGAGAGCACTTCTTCTCTCAGTTAATTCCCAATTCTTCTACAAAAACTACATTGGAATATAGCACCCCTTTTACTTGCATGACCCATGACAATAACTAGCGCCATAAGCGGCAAAGTAGATGGCGATTCTGCATCACATGCATTCGCTGTTTTCCACTGTTTTCTTTAGTTATTATACAATGTCTAAAGTTCCTCCATGTAGGATGCTACTGACAGATATTTTATCAGGAAGGGCTTACTTCTTATCCACACATTTCCACGGTTTCCATTGAAAACACATCAAGGGATTTAGCTGTCAAAATGTCTGTTTATGTGCTTCCTCTCCCTCTTCCCATGTGATATTGGACCACATTCTAATTAGTTTGGTTTCTACCCTTTTCATTCTAGTTTATCACTCTAAAAAGTCTCCTTGTTCTCCAAATTTAACGAAAATATTTGCTCTTTCCTGCAACATTTTGATAATTTCCTTCTTGACATAACACTTTTTCTGGTTGTTACCTCCACAGGATGTAGATTGATTGATATGTATAATCACTAGCAATGACTTTCCAGCAGTGTCAGAATATTCTCTAAAATATTCAGTTGTTCTTGCTTGTTAGCAGCTTTAATTAGCAATCTATTCAATCCATAATTCTATCTGATTAAGGCCCTTCTGTCTGACACCTAATGCCTTCTCTACTCTCCAAATGATTTAGGCATAAAAAGGGCTTTTCTGTTTCTCTGTCTGATGCTACAGGGGGACCTTATCAGCATTAATATCCTTTACAATCCCACAATTTGTGTGTGGCTCTCTCTTTTTGGCATTTGTCATCATGCATTGCATGGCCATGTCTTTAGCCTCCAACTTGCAAGAATAGTGCTTATATAAGCCATTACATTGCTAGCCAATCCCATATTCTCTTGCACACCAAATTCATACCAGCAAGATGCTTTACATTCTCTTCTTGTTCTCTCTTATTTTATCCTCTTCCCATGCCCTTGTCCAAGACTTCTGTGTGGCTGACCTTAAGGGTCCAGAAGGCCCTGCAGGCTTTGCCTGCAAGCCACCTAGTAAAGTCATAGTTGATGACTTTGTGTTTTCAGGCCTAGCTAAGGCTGGAAACACATCAACTATCATCAATGCTGCAGTAACCCCTGCATTTGTTGGTCAATTCCCAGGTGTCAATGGGCTTGGCATCTCCGCGGCGCGGTTAGACCTTGCTCCGGGCGGTGTCATCCCAATCCACACTCATCCTGGTGCCAATGAACTTCTAGCAGTGCTGCATGGCCATATCACTGCTGGATTTATATCATCAGATAACTCAGTTTATGTGAAGACACTGAAGAAGGGAGAAATCATGCTTTTCCCGCAAGGGTTATTGCATTTTCAAATAAATGCTGGCAAAAATGGAGCCCTTGCTTATGTTACTTTCAGCAGTCCCAACCCTGGCCTGCAAATCCTTGATTTTGCATTGTTTGCTAACAACTTGCCTACTGCAATAGTGGAAAAGACTACTTTCCTTGATGAAGCTACAGTGAGGAAGCTTAAGGCTGTTCTTGGAGGCACTGGCTAGGCTTGCTTATGAATAGTTACTTTATCATTCTCTGTGTTTTGCGTTTCAATTCATTGTATTTGGTTTAGGTCTAGCTTAGTCATTACTGTCAGCAATATATTTGTGTGTTTTTGCTTCCTTTTCTCATTTTCTTGTTCCAGTTCCAAATGTCAAGATTTTAATATGGTGGTACTTGGAAGGCTTTGGAAATGTTATTGGATTTGGATAATCTTATCCAATGTCCGATGGTTGATACTTATTGTGCAAGTTTGCATGTCAACGTAACGCTGAGCTGCAATTTCATTTTATTGGTATTTCTTTTTAAAGTTTGGCATTGTGACTTGGTTCTCATGTTTCAATCAGAATTGTCCCCACAAGTATTGAAAGGGCAATCATCTTTTATTTGTTCCCAAATGCATCCCTTATTCCCTTGTGGTCCTTGACTTTAAAATAACTAGCTAATAATATGATAAGAAACAATTCTCTAATCACTCATTCGTGTCAACAGAATTGTTTTGATTTACTTGCATGTGATGCAACTGTTACAGCAACACAAACCAGAAAAAAGTCTTAAAATTCCCAAATACTATATTACTATGAACCAGGAAAAGAGTCTCAAGAATGCCCACAATGTTAATGGCATCTTCTCATCTCTTGTTACTGCTGCTTCACTGTTTCTGCTTCCCTTCGCTGCTGACTTCGCTTCTTGCTTGAGGAAGTCATCGAACAAAGGAAACAAAATTATGAAACTCGTGTTTCAAAAGGAAATGAAAAGGAGTATTTAAGTTCAAATGTGTATTTGACAGTAACAACAGGAATACAATATTACAATATGATCTTTTTAGAAAATATAATTTATCATCAATCCATAACAACACATGTTTCCAAAGCAGATTTCATACTCCCTTGCCTTGTTGGCTAAAATAATTCAGTTGGATATGAGCATGCGAAGCCATGATTCCGGCGTTTGCAGACGATTCTCCAAAACGTGAGATGAATAAACTTCAATCTTCAAAGGTGTGCTGGCCCAAACGGACCGGCCCATATCCAAGTGGACTTAGATATGAAAGTTAAAAAATAAGAGCTAAAATAGATATTAGAAAAAAAAATAACTAAAATAAATATAATTTACCCTCTCATGAAAAATAATAATAATAGTTTAGCTATAAAAATTATTTTTACTCTAGCAGTTCTATAATATCAACCTCAAAATACATGGTGACGAATTTTTTCTTTTATGTTTATATCAAAAATTTAAGAATTAGTTAGACTAACTTTTTCTTATACTAGATGCTTTGCCGATAAATTTTCAAGACTTCAAACTCAAATTATTGAATGAGAAGTTCAAATTTCTTACCACTAAACTTAGTGTTCGCTACCATACATAAGAGTATGGTGGTCTTAAGTCTTAACCTAGACATTAGAAAAAAAAAAAAAGCTAAAATAATAATTTACCCTCTCATAAAAAAATAATAATATATAGTTTAGCTATAAATTATTATTTCTAATCGAACAGTTATATAATATTTTTAAAATTTTTTTTGTTAAATATATTATATTTTAAATTTAATAGGTCTTAACCTAAAATTTCTTATAAATGATTTGAAGCCTCACGACTATTAGACAATATCTAGTAATAAGGTAATTATTCTTTTATAGTATGACAGTAGATACTAGATAGGTTTATTTAGTGCAATCTTGTGGACTCCTTTTTTTTCTTTGGCTAATCAAAATTTTGTCTACTCATTGAATCAACTTGTGTTCTCAGAAGTTGAAATTGTAGTTACCGTTTTTTTATGAGGCAGAGAAGAGCTGGAATAGTAAATTCATTCAAAATAAACAAAGAGCAGATTATGAGGCCATTTTGACGACTGTAAAAGGAGACCTTTATATTGCTAAACTTTATTAACTGAAAAAGAGTAAGACAAGGGAGACGTCTTATAACAGAAAAGAAAAATTGAGATGGTATTCGATGGAGAGATCCCAAAATGTGCTAACTCCTCATACATATCATATGAAAACATGGTTAAAACAAAATTCTTCTTAAAGAATACTAAAAAGGGATGGCTTCCTACTGAAAAATGTAGTTTCTATGCTAATTTTTATTGCTTGGAAATCAGAAAGCACAAGAGACATTTTAATCTTTTCATTTGATCACTAATTTGGTCCTTGCATGCCCTTCTGAGATCTGAAACTGTTCTGTCATGCCAAGATGCGCCATAAGAAGCCAGACATGAGTGAGCAGCTCCCCACCTCGTCTGAGCTGCTGAGCATGGTGAATCCTTGGCAATGGCTTGCAGCATAGCCTAGCATTTCCACCCAAACATGAGCGATTAACCTCACACATTTTTTCTGTCCCCCACTCTTCCTTTTCCTCAAGCTTTCCCAAACTTTTAGCCAGCCTGCATGCATCAAATAGCACAGACTTGCTTTTATCTCCTTTTACTTTCGAAGGAAGAACTTTTTCACTTTCAACTTTCCATAACATTTGGCAAGCACTCTTCTCGCATTTGATGGTTTTTCTTTCTTTGATAAATTCAATGGCCTCCGCGCATGTGTCTTGAAACCTGATTTTTCCAATACCATTGGGCAGCATAAATGGTCTCTGGACAAGAAGATACAACATATACTCTGATAACCACTTGCTTTTTTCTCTAAAATTTGGACTACTAGTACTACTAGGTGGATTCAGAGTGATAATTGTAACAGAGTTCTGTTGCAATGTGCCATAGAAGAATGCTTTGATCAAATTCTTTTTGGACACTCCAGCCTAGATCCTCAACCTCAAGACATTTTGAGCTT
The DNA here is from genome assembly GCA_003255065.1 of Cercis canadensis. Lineage (NCBI taxonomy): Eukaryota > Viridiplantae > Streptophyta > Magnoliopsida > Fabales > Fabaceae > Cercis > Cercis canadensis. Next base: position 1,274,920 of record QAOA01000393.1, read on the forward strand.
TTTAGTGCTTTGTCTCCCCATATGCACAAAAATTCTTAATTCTTGTAGCTGCCTGTAGTTCATTAGTGTCCTTTTCTGATTGGGCAACTTTTATCTTCTCGTAAAACTGGTCGAAGATCAATTTCTTCAAATCTTTGTGGACAATCATAGTTTCTATGTGCCTGAACTTTTGATAAGACTGATAAGCACGTATAATCATCAGAACAAGACAACACTTGATTGCTATCCTTTTCACAGCTTTCATGCACCTGAGGTCAAATATGATGCTTAAAATATTGTGTATGATACCACACCTATGTTTCTTAGCTTCCATGCAAAAACTTATAAGGTTGAACTGGGAAATTCTATTAGACCACCTCCTGTTGGTAGCACATGAAAATGATGAAATGGCACGACTCATCCAATCTGTCACCATGTTCTTGTGCTTAATCAGCCATAACATTGTCCAGTCTGAAAAAAGTAGTGAAATTGCTGAATATAACTCTAGGAATATAGCTCCAACCAACAATACATAAGTGATAAACACATCCACTTTTGGATAGAGATTCTTCTCAAGGCCACAGAAGACACATAATACAGCAATGTTGCAAAGCAAACTGACCAAACGGAGAAAGGCACCCATAACAGAATAAATCACAAGTGTCTTGGTATAGAACACATCATACATGAAGCCAAGCTCAACCTCGATCACTTTAAACACTTGACTGCTAGACCCTTCCTGTAAGGAGAATCTGCTTTCTGAAACATCATGGAAACTGAGGATAAGATCTGCAAATAGCCGCTTGAAGGTTTCGAAGAAATAGTAGGAAACATCAAGTCTATATTTCTCATCTTCTTTATTTGTGAGAACGTGGTCTTCTGCAGCTATATAATTATGATAACCTACTGCAGGAGAACGAACAAGGTTTTCTACACAAATTTCGTAGCCCTCGGTTTCCTTTGAGATGTAATCTTCCATGTATCTAGCATAATTGGGGCCTGGATCAGGTTCAGGAAACAATGACTCTTTGAATTGTGAGCTGCTAGCAGACCACAGAACCCAAGTTCTCTCCCCAGCTTTGATAATCCCTGCAATGAACACTGGAATTCCCAACAGGTTAAGGTCACTACCTGTCCAGGCTCTGAGGAAGATATAAACAGCCACTCCCACCTGGACACCAAACTTGAGTAAATGCCTCTGCCAGAGCTCATTGTCTTCCATGGTGTAAGCAGTGATGGTATCAGGGCCACCAAGGTGCAGAAGAAGAAATGGAGCCCAGAGAGCCAAAATAATATACTTGGGCTCAACAAAATCATGCCTAGGTTCCCCTTCTTTGTCAGAAAGAACACTGAGTGAGATTGTTGCAAGTCCATCTGCTGACAAGTAGGCAAGCCATAGCAAGATTCTGTGCCAGATTGTGCTACTGTACTTTCTCTTGGTTCCAAGCAAGACAAGGAGGCCCTGCAAAGTGAGGCTCAAGAGAACCATAACCTGGACCTCCCAATTGTTCCAGAGCTTCCTCACGCTTTCTGGGAAAACCTGCATCACCTTCCTCTTCTTTGTAAAGACCACTGCTAACCACTGAAATTAAAAAACAAAGACAGGGAATTAAGATTGTCCAAATGGTTAAAAACTTTCTACAAACTGTTGGCATGCAAAAGACACGAAAGTGAGAGCTAAAATGTAATCTTACTTGCAGCTGCAGCTAACATCTTGGAGTTTACTGTCTCCCACTTTGGCTGTGAACAAGATCTAGCTCTGTTATGATTTGGGGTTTGAATCAGCTTTGATTCCACGACTGGGCACAAATAGAGACATATATGTTTTGAATCATTAATATAAACTGTAATATGGTTGATGTCCAAAGGGAGAAGAAGGAAATCAGGAGCAAGTATAGTTAGTGCACAAACCTGTCACTAGAACTTATACAGTAACTGATATGGTAGCTCAAAATAATGCCAGTACCATTTAAAATTTCGTCCTAGTTGAACAATCATATATTCATAAAAATGGAAATTGCAGTATGATTGTTAGAAAAGACAGTAATAAAAGATTGAAATTCAAAGATTGGGAAAAGTGATTTTAACAATAACAAGTGGCAAATTGTAACTGAAAAAAAATATTATTGCATTCCTTTAATGGTAAATGAACTCCTTATTTCACCACTTTTTGGGGTGACCTAGTGGTAGGAGGCATCCTTCTCTCCTCATTGATAAGGAGAATTTTTTTATGCACCAAACAAAACACATGTCCTTGTACTATATATGCCTTTAGATTCAAATAAATTAAAATGATAAGCTAGATATGATTCTCACTTTACACATAAATACTTACATATAATAGCAGCCTATAAATAGTTGGAGTTTAGTGAAACATTCATATTACAAAATATCGCAGTATCTTTCCAGATCAGAAGAAAATGTTAAAAATGTCCAGCAAGGAACTAGCTAAAACATATGCTTTGTAGTTGGGGATTTTGCGCCTTTAATTGCTCTTAGAAAAATGCTGTATAGGTCAAGGTCTCCTTCAAATTATAAGGATTCAATCTGATATAATAGATAATATTGCATATAGACATTAACAATTTTTCTAAATCAGGTTTATGTTTCCTCGTGTTTTCAAATAGTTGAACATTTAATATTTTATTATCAAAGTTCGGTGTTCAAATTTTATTAGAACAAGGTAAATAAAATTTTAAAAAGAAATAGAATATCCTACCATGTAAAAAAATATCAAGTGTTCCAACTCGTCGGTGCTTGGATCACTACTAAAAATTAAACCTGTTTTCTACACTAAAACAAAAGAAAAATATTAATGTTTCATGTTAGAAGCGCTAGTTCATTTAATGATATCGAGAAATTAAAGAAAGTCAATACCTAGTGTTTATAAAACAAATTGAAGCGCCAGTTCATCTATCACATGCACATTGTAAGTGACAATGCCAGAAGTTGGATAGAATCAATAAAACCAGTGATTAGCGATGCCAACTCTTGTATTAAGGAACAATACGGAGGAACGTTTTCAAGATTCCTGTGGGGACATGATAAAATCATTCATATAATGGTTCAAATATTGGATGTCAAGCGTGCCATTCGTCATCGCCTTGGTGAGAAAGATAAAGATGTCATTTGCAAGGACATGTATGAATTCATGGAGGAATATCGAAGCAGGATTATATGGTTGTTGCTGCATCGTTCTACCTTTCAAGATATCAAGTCTGTCCCACCGCAACAGCAACCGCCATCGGAGTCTTTTGTAAAAACAGCCAGGGAGATCACCAGCAACGCCAACACCAAAGACTTGTTTTCCAACATGGAAGACGAGATGCACTTAATCCATTCCCTGCTTTCACTGCATGCTTTCCTCAAAGATTTGTGTCAGATTCAGTTAGAAACTGAAATACAAAAGGTGTGGATCAAACAAGCAAATGACTTGATCTCAAGGGCTGAACGTTTTATTGCCAGCTTTGTATGGGGTTTCTCTGAGACTGGCCACAATAATTGGATAGCAAGGACTAATTTTAAGAGGCATATGAAGAGCATATCCAATGATCTTTCTCAATTGCTCCATCGAAAGGACAAATATGGTTTTCAATTTACTGATAGAGCAGCACCACGAACTTCAATGCTTTCTCCGTTCCAGCAGCAGCAACAGCAACAGCACTCAAATGATCAGGATACAGGTGACAATAAAATCACTGAAATTATAAACAACATTCGTCAGAAGCTCAGTTTAGTGAAACAGAATGAGAAGCTAGAGAATGAAATCAAGTTGCTGTGCGATAAGTTGGATGAAATGCATAACAAGCTTAGCGGCGAGAGATGCTTGCTTGGACCACATAAAGTTCATTGCTGAGGAGGTTGAGAGTTGCTTACAAAGATACATGAGAGAATACGAGCCCAAGCAATTTAGGCAAGCGATAAAGTCAAGCTTGTTCAGCGAACAAGAGCATTTTAAGAAAATCAAGGAGGCTACCGATCTTGTTCAGCGAATCATGGATGTATGCCACATTAAGAGACAAGAGGCAAGCTTAGTAATCGGTTTGGAAAAAGACGAACAAAAACTGGTGTCACAGCTGAGCAATGATCATCATCATTCTGTAATTTCTATTGTGGGGATGACGGGCATAGGCAAGACAACTTTGGCCGAGGAGATATTTTACAACAAAACTCTTGTCCAGTGTTTTCCTATTCGTGCTTGGAAGAGAATATTTTCAGAGTCTAAGATGGCACGGGTTCTTCGGATTGAAAAGGATGCAAGTACAGACAAAAAATTGGACATCCAAAGCGTACGTGATCACTTGAAATTGAACAATGAGCGTTGTCTTGTTGTTCTGGATAATGTCTCAGAAAAGAAAGACTGGGATATGGTAAAAGCAGCACTATCTGAAATGCCAAACGGGAGCAAAATAGTGCTCACAACACGCTCCAAGGCTGTGGCTGTGCATGCTGATGAAATGAGCACCTACCAACTTCAACTACGCAGAAAAGGAGAGAGTTGGAAGTTGATTAAGATGATGACCTCAAAGCTTGATTTAGATCCAGAAGTGGAAAAATTTGCAAGGTTGTGGAAACATATGGGGGCTTACCACGTACAATATTATCTCTCGGCTGTCTAATGTTAGCCAATGATATGACCAAAGACAAGTTATCACGAACTCTTCAGCGAATCAATCATGGCCAGATCCGAACACCATGGTTGGACATTTGGAGTTCTGGAGGTCTGAAAGATACTCTGAAAGATTGTCTCTCTTACTTCACACTCTTTCCTAAAGACTGTGAAATCCCTGCCAGGAGATTAGTCAATCTGTGGGTTGCAGAAGAAGTGGTGAAACAGGATGATGAATCATCTTCCGATGAGCAAGCAGCTGAAGATGTTGCAGAGAGTCGTTTGGAAGATTTGAGAGACTACAATTTGATTTAAGCAGTGGAATTGAAGTCCAATGGGAAGATCAAGACATGTCGTTTGCCTGGTGTGCTGAGAGAACTCATCTTGCAAGATTGGTGCACAACAGCTCACAACCAATGCTTAAGTACGTGTTTAATGCACCGATTTGCATATCATTTTGATAATAATGAGGTCGATAATAGACAAAATATTCTTGGTCTTGATGCAAATTTAGTACAAGTCTTGAGCCATAAAAAAGACGCACTCTCCATTCTTTTCTTTGATAACCGAGAGGGAAATAAACTAGGAAAACACATAAAAGGCATCCTTTCCAGAGACATTCCAAGTGGGCACTTCATGAAGCTTAGAGTTCTTGATCTTGAACGAGTATTTAGACCTAAATTGCCAGAGACCGTAGGCAAATTAATTCGGCTAAGGTATCTAGGCCTAAGATGGACTTACCTGGAGGGAATCCCATCATTCATTGGCGAATTGCTGAATCTCATAACACTGGATTTAGAGCATACATGCATCCGCACCATCCCAAGTTCTATTTGGAAGTTGAAGAAATTGAGGAACTTATATTTGAACCAAACTTATTGGAGCAAGTTTGAGGGAAAATTAAGTGGTAACTCCCTGGAAGATCTTCAGACATTATGGGGTGTCTTCGTAGATGAAAATAGCCCTCTTCTTTATGGACTAAACAGGCTTCAGAAGCTAAGAAAATTGAAATTGGCTCTCCAATTAGGGATAGAAGACCAAGAGAGATTGGATAATTTGATTGTGAAGCTGCAGCAGCTCCATTGTCTGAGTCTTAGATCAGTAGATGATATGGGAAAGCTTATTCCTTTAACAGTGCTTAACATGTCAAAGCTGGAGAAACTTTCATCCTTATATTTGTCTGGAGACCTAGTTGGCAGTCTATGTGTGCATCAACTCCCAAATTGTCCCACTGATCTTATCTTGTCAGCATTAAAACTTAGGGAGGATCCTATGGCAGAGTTCGAGAAGCTTCCTAATCTTGAGTCATTGTCCTTATATTCTGATTCTTATATGTTGGCAAACGGATGGCCTGCACCAAAGGTGGGTTCCCCAAGCTTCGAGTTTTGAGATTCTGGAAATTAGAGAAACTGCAAGAATGGCATCTGGAGGAAGGAGCCATGCCAAACCTTATGGAGTTAGAAATCCGGTCCTGCACAGAATTGAAAGTTCCCAATGGGCTCGAGCATTTGAAGACTCTGCACCAGATCAAGTTAATACGAATGCCAAAGAAATTGGCTACAGAAATTGATGCTAAGATCATCAAAGAATTATGATCAATCAGGTATGCTTTGTTTCCCATTCTATTGTTGCCTCTAAATTCACTATCTGCAATAAATATAACTGAAAATTTTAAACTTTTGACTTGTCGCAGGCTTCTTGATTCTTGCTTCTGTTACATGTTACAAGCAATGATGTGCGTCAGAAAAAAATCAGACAAAGATGTCGACGTTGATTCATGTTTTAATTTTCTGCAGGGCTCTTTTCCATTTCCCAAGTTTTCTAATTTACAGTAGAATAAAATTCAGGCTCTTCTAGTTACAAAGTGCTTTCATGTATTTCTAAACTGCTAGTACCTTCCAATTTCTGTTTTGTTGAATAATTGCAGCTTTAATGTGCTAGGTGTAACCCTTTTATCCTATTCAGACCAGTGTCATTTTACGAGTGAATTTATTAAAGAAGTTCTCTTCTTGTCCATCAAATTTATCAAAGTAACAGAGAACAATCTTGGATTGGATCATCTTGCTAGTGAATCGATCGTAAACACAGTTCTGCAACTCAAATTTTAGGAGCAAAATGGAAACTTACGAGCATTCTCTGCAACTTCGATAAACCCTAGCCTAAAGATAACCCCTGCAGCTCCTGTGAAATTTAGTATCTGAACTCCGTGTCTACCTCGAAATGGAAAATTCTCTGTTCTAGGGTTTAGAATTACGACCACGTCATTCAGAGAACTGTCCTCCCTCTCCTCAAATTACATTCTTTTCTTGAGCCATTCGTCCGTTTAGTCTGGGGTGAGCGCTATACATACATTCGCACACTTCCAAGTACAATTTGGAAATTGCAGAAGCTCAGGCACCTATATTTGAACCAGACATATCGAATCAATGGAGAACCTTCAGACATTATGGAGTTTATTCTTGGATGAAAATGGTCCGCTCAAGCATGTCCTTCACCCGCTGACAAGCCTTAGAAAATTGGAGTTGGAATTCAAGCTCAGCGAGATCCTTTCATGGTAGAACCTCTGCAACTTCACTTTGAGAACTTTTCAGGTGATAATGTTTAAATTTTTTTTTTTTTTTTGAGTAAAACTATGAGAAGGGTATTTCGATGAAAGTTTAAAGTAGTATTTATAAATTGTTTACTAAAGAAGAACTTATTGTAATAGGATTCAAAGTTCAAACCTAAGTCATAGGAATAAAGTAATTTAATTTTTATTAATTGAACCAATTATCATTAGCATTTAATATATTAAATTATGCTCTTTTGATATAAAAAAAAATTAAAATTAACTAATTATGATATTTTTTAAATCTTAATTGTGGTTTTATTTTTTATTATAAATATCTCTAATCAGTTTTAAATGTTAAGTGTGTCTTAACTATTATTAAACTTGATTTTACATCTTTGATTTCTTAACTATCAGATATTGTCTTAGTTTTTTTTTTTCATTTTTTAAAATTATTAACTATTTCTGGGCTTTATCACTATATGTACATTGTAGAGCAATAATTACCAACGACAAATTGCTTTCGCTTTCCAATGTTGGAATATTAGTATAGCAGCATAAGGATCATGAATGAAAAACCGCAAAAAAATTGAGGTAGAAACACAACATAATTTCGTAACAATTTGGACACCTAAGAGTAAGGGATCCCATTAATTTACGTTACCATTATAGAACCCAAGAGGATGAACAAAGCAAGAAAAGAGAGATCAAGATAATGTAAGAGGAGCAAAACCTATTCCGTAATGTAAGAGATCAAAGGGGGAAAAAATATTCCCAATTAGTACAAGAGAAAATTTTAACTATAATTAATAAGTATAAAATAAGATTATAATGATATTATTATTTATTGAAATTTAATCTTGTTTTATTTGACAAGGAGTAATTTTATTTATATAATATTTTTTAATAAACAAATTGTAACGTTAGTAGTAATGACTGCTATTATAAATTATAATCACATTGGATCCATGGATAGACTATGTGCAAGATAGACTATGCAAGTCAATGATTAAATTTGTAAACGAGAAAGTTGGTATATGAAAAACGTTGCAAATCAACGTAAATTATCAATCGCCACAAATATAGCTATATTATTAAATATAAGGTTCAAATATATTGTCCGTCTCTATAGTTTTTGGACGAATTTTGAATCAGATTTTTATAATTTTTTTTTTCTTATAATTTTTTTTTTAATTGGGTTATTGTNTTGGGTCATTGTCATCACCCTAGATTATAACTTCATCAGTTTAGTACTGACATGACAAATGACTTCTACATGTGACAATAAATGAAGCTTACATGACGTTAAAGTAACACATAAATTGTTATCCATCAAATGCATATGCAAGATATGTGACTCAATTTTTACTAAATTGATGAAAATGAGAGTGATGAGAGTTAGATAGAACCCAATTTTTGTCCCACTTTGGTATTATATCAACTTCTTTTATTGTCATATAGACAAAATGTTTGACATGTAAACACTAAACTGATGGAGTTATAACTGAGAGTAATGACATGGACCTAATTAAAAAAATTTCAAACTATAAAAACACAAAAAAAAAAAAAACTTATAATGANTCAAAATTCGACAAAACTAAAAACCTACATTTACACCTAAATATTTTAGCTATAAAAAATTATTTCAATGCCCCTGAGTATTTAATGCGACGATGAAGCCATCGCCGGAGTTCAAATTGACAATAAAAGGAAAAATGATTTGCTTCGTGTGAGGGAAATTACACCAGTAAATTGCAGCAGAGCTAAACTGCTTAGCAGTTTCACAAATTCTAAAAGGAAAACAGCCATTGAAGTTACTGTTCACTAGCTTCTGCACTTTAATTTGCCTTCCCCAAGGAAACGAGCACCGTAATGGAATCGTTATTTTCTTGTCTTGAGTGCAATAATTATAGCGTCTATCAAGAAAGAACCAGAGGCAATAGATGGTCTGTTAAAGGACTTGGCTCAACTTTTGGAGGAAGAGAAGACGCAGCTGGGAGAAATGCTTGCTTGGAGTAAATGAAGTGCATTGCTCAGGAGGTAGACACAAGCTTAGAGAGCTACTTGAGAGAACCTGAGCTCAAGCATTTTGAGCAGGCTATCACTCTTCTTCAGCGTATCATAGATGCAAGCAACATAAAACGACAGGAATCAACGTCAGTAGTTGGTCACAGAGCTGGCCACTAATGGTGATAATGATTCTATAGTTTCCATTTTTTGGGATGATGGGCATAGGAAAGACAACTTTGGCAAAACCAATTTATTACAGCTAGACTGTTGTCAAGCGTTTTCCCATTCGTGTTTGGGTGACTGCAACTCAACAAGAGTCTAAATTCAAAGCACAGGTTCTGGAGATGAAAGAGGATGGAATTAAAGGTCAATCATTGTTCCTGTGATGTCTTGAAAGAGAAGCATGGGCCTGTTGTTATAGATGATATCGCAACAACAAAAGGCTGGGATGAACTAAAAGCAGAATTAGGTGGAATGACACAGGGAATCAGAATAGTGCTCACAACAAGATCCAAGAATGTGGCTTTGCATGCTGACACAAGTAGCACCCCATACCAACTTCGACTAGGAACCAAAGAAGAAAGTTGGAACCTGTTTCAGATGGTGACCTTAAAGCCTAAATTAGATTCAGCAGTGGAAAAACTTGCAAGAAAGGTGGTTAGGAGATGTGAGGGCTTACCACTTGCAATCTTATCTCTTGTCTGTCTAATGTCAGCTAATCGCGTGACTCATAAGCAGTTAAAATGGGCACTTGACAGAATCAATAAGGGCAAGAACCAAACACCATGGCTGGATGCTGGGGAAAATACTTATCAAGGCCTAGATCAAACTCTGAGGAACTGTCTTTCTCACTTCACACTCTTTCCTGGAGACTTTGAAATCCCTGCAAGGAGATTAGTCAATCTGTGGGTTGCAGAAGGCTTGGTGAAATAAGATGAGAGTTTTGAGGACAAGAAAAAAACACTTGAAGATGTTGCAGAGTAGCATTTACTAGAGTTGAGAGACTGCAACATGATTCAAGCAGTGGAGCTCAAGTCCAATGGGAAGATTAAGACATGTCACTTGCATAGTCTGCTGAGAGAACCCATCTTGAAATATAGTAATAGAACAAGTAGCAGCCAGTGCCAGTCCTTAAGTAGGCATGTGCAGCGGCGATTTGCTTATCATTTTGATGATCGTGATGCTATTCTTGGTGTGCATGCAAATTTAGCAAATGTCTTGTGCAGGGAAAGAAATCCCCTCTCCATTTTTTTCTTTGACACCCGAGAGGGAAATAAACCAGGAGAACGCATAGGTAACATCCTCTTTATAGGTATTGCAAGTGGGCACTTCAAAGAGGTTAAAGTTCTTGATCTTGAACGTCTATTCAAACCTTTGTTGCCTCAGATCATAAGCAAATTGATTCATCTAATGTATCTAGGCTTAAGGTGGACTTACTTGGAGGAAGTCCCAACATTCATTGGCGAATTGCTGAATCTCGAGACACTGGATGTAAAACATACATGTATTCACACCCTCCCTAGCTCTATCATGAGATTGAAGAAACTGAGGAACTTATATTTGAACCAAAGATGTCGAAGTAAACTTGAGGGCAAACTAAGGGGGAACTTGCTGGAAAATCTTCAAATACTATGGGGTGTATTCATAGATGAGACTAGCCCTCTTCTTCATGGACTTCACAGGCTTAAGAACCTTAGAAAATTGAAACTGGCTTTCCAGTTGAAACAAGAAAAGCAAGAGGAACTGACTAAGTTAATTGTGCAGCTGAACCAGCTTCATTCTCTGAGACTCAAGTCAGTAGATGAAATGGGTAGTGAACCTCAACTTATAATATTGAATAATATGTCAAAGCTAGAGAATCTCTCATCCCTGCAATTGTTCGGGAATTTAAAAGACCCACTAAAGGCGAGTCGACTCCCACCAAATCTTACTCATCTTACCTTGTCAGCTTCAAATCTTTCAGATAAATCAATGCCAGAGTTGCAGAAGCTTACCAAGTTTAAATCATTGCGTTTCTACGCTGACTCTTATACTGGGAAAACCTGATTTGCACCAAAGGCAGCTTTCCCCAGCTTCGAGTTTTTAGATTCTGGAAGTTAAAGAACCTCGAAAAATGGAATATAGAGGAAGAAGCGATGCCAAGGCTCATGGAGTTAGAAATCAGGTCCTGCAGCAACTTGGAATTTCCTAATGAACTGAACCATTTGAAGACTCTGCACAAGATACAGTTACAAGACATGCCAGAGAAATTCATGACAGCAATTGAAAAGAACAAGCGAACGTTTTGGGATGATATTGAGATTGTTTATGATCAATGAAGACTCACTCTAGACCTCAGCTTTTTAAAAAAGCTATCCTCTCTTTTCCCCCACTATATTAGCTTGGAATTAATTCACTGTCTATACAAATAAAAATTGAAACTTTTCTACTGCAACTTGTCACAGGTGTTTTGGATTCCTTTCTTTATCTGTGCCAGAGCATTGATGAAGATATTGGTGTTGGTAGATGAACATTTTTAGTTTTCCATCTGGGTCAGTGTCATTGCCAAGCTTTCTTTCTTGCAGAATAAATTGCAGACTCATTCAGTAATGAGCGATTGTTTTTCATGTTGAATCATTGTCAGTGTGCTAGCTGTTGCCTTCTATGTTAGTTAAAAGTATCATGAACCCATTTCAATTCATAAGATGGACTCAGTTTTTGCATATGCCTTGCCTTTGAATGACTATAAGGAGTGCTAAAGCCTAAAATTTCCACAATTGTTATATATTTTACATTAGTTGTTGATTAGTTATTGTATGAACTATGAGGTAATTTTAAAAACAATGTACTAGATTGCAGCAATTCAGTTTTCTAACTATTATTACAATTTTTATTATTTCTCTGTCCAAACGTGAGAAACATGGTTCAATTTTTTAATCAGCCATTCCATTCCTTAAGGTCAGCTGCAATGTCCTAATTTTATTGGATGTCCTTCAAACATTTCTTCAAAGACTCTTAAGTTCACCAATGCATTCAAAAATGAGTTTTCTTGCTCTTCTATAACTAGAGTCAATAATGGCTTCTCGTGTTTGGATAATTTGTGAGAGAATTTCAATTTAAACCTTCATGCTGTCATAAAAAAATTTAAAAAAAAAAATACTACTTCTAGTGCTAATCTTCCCCTAGTAGCTTTAATAATGGACTGTTGAGAATCATACAAGGGTATTTAGGCATGGCTAAGGCCAGAATTTCCCAGAGCTTTATGAGAATCCATATCTAAAATTGTTGTAATATCCTCTTCTGAATTTTACTTGAAAAAAGCATCTGCTTTAGAGTTCATTATATAGTGCAGTATTTAACAGACTAGATTCTTTGTGCTTCTTTCTCAATTCAGTTCTCCAGAATTTCTTTCTCAGATTCTATTGCAGATCCCTGCAGTCCACAATATTCTTTCATGTTATATAAGTCAACAAATTTTCTATATTGGTTTTTGCACGGTTGTCAAGTACAGGTCAGAATAATTTTATACAGTTTGGTGGAATACAACCTATCCACCGTATCCCAAAAATGAAGTTCCATCATCATTGCTTTTAATTTCTGTGATGGCCAAGGGTTCTACAACAAGCACAACTAATTTTGACGCGAAACTAACAGCATCTCAATAATATCCATCATTGCTTATCATAGACATATCCAATTTATTCGTATTAAATTTAAGTTTTTAAAATAATTAGTGTCTTGATAAGATACCTTTTCTTCAAAATTTAGGGAAGTGGGAATAAAGAGAAAATTCATCGAGTTAGAAACAAAACATAGAACAAAAAGTTTGAACAGTCAGCAAGGCGTTACCAGACCAAAATAATAATAATTTTTAATTAGTTAAATAGTGTCTGCCGTCTCTTGAAAATCAAATTGAAGTAGCCATCACAGTCCTCAACTTCAAAGAAATTCCTCTATTCAATCCTAAATTGTAGATCTCAACCCCTAGATAATACAAAAGCACAAGTTACCCACCCAAGACAAAGAAGGGACATCGTTTCCTAGTAGCCTATGTTTATGTACCTTAAAAAAACCTTAATAAAACATCACATCCTCCAAACGAACAGCACACGAACAATTAGAAAATGCCCTCTGTTGTTTCTTTCAGGAAACATCACCACCCTATGCTTAATTTTAAAAGTTTTCTAAAAAAAAAAGAAATAAACTAAAAGTCTCCCACCTCTAGCCTCCTCTTTGGTCAATGATTCAACACTACTATACACCTTCTTCAAACCCTTCAATCTTTCTTCAATTTCCTGTTAACACAATGACCATGGAACCAAACCCAACTTCAGATCACATTATGAACTGGCTTGAAGATTCGGTTTCATTCTTTCCATCATTCTTGGATGATCCATACAGCTCTGGTGATATTGAAGATTACCAGCTATGGGATCAAGGCCAAGACATAGGCCATTATCAAATTGGTTCCCCCAATGCTGCTGCCATTGCCACCAACATTACTGCTATTAATAATAATAGCACGACACCCATTGATCAGCCTTATAGTTCTATAAATTCACCCCCTTGTGATTTACCCAGGAAGCGAAAAAACTGCGAAGATTCAAGTCTCAAACCAGCTTCAAATCGTAAGCACAAGAAAAGTCAGACCCGGGCAGTGATTGAAGCTGAGAATGGGGATGCAGTTGTTGAAGGGACAACGGTTAAAAAATATGGAGGAAACAAGAAAGGTGGTGCTAAAGGCAATGGAAATAACTGCAATAACGGTAATAACAAGGAAGGGAGGTGGGCAGAGCAGTTGCTCAACCCTTGTGCTGCTGCCATAACTGCAGGGCAGCTGAACCGTGTGCAGCACCTCTTATATGTTCTCCATGAACTCGCCTCCGCCACCGGCGACGCCAACCACCGTCTTGCAGCGCATGGTCTCCGAGCACTGACACAATATTTATCATCTTCCACCACTTGCTCTTCTTCTGCTGCCTCTGTAGGGAATGTTACTTTTGCTTCTACAGAACCCCGGTTCTTCCAACGATCTCTACTCAAGTTCTATGAGGTTAGCCCCTGGTTTTCCTTTCCCAATAACATAGCAAATGCTTCTATCCTCCAAATTCTAGCTGAAGGAGATAACAGTTCACACACTCTTCATATTGTTGACATTGGGGTCTCTCATGGTGTGCAATGGCCAACATTTCTAGAGGCCTTGACTCGCCGGCCCGGTGGACCTCCTCCGTTGGTTCGCCTCACGGTGGTGACTGGCTCCACTGAGAAGGAGTCCCCATTTTCAATTGGTCCACCAGGTGACAATTTCTCTTCTAGGCTCCTTGGTTTTGCCAAGTCCATCAATGTCAATTTGCAGATAAAAAGGCTAGATAATCAACCTTTAATGAAGCTCAATGCCCAAGTTATAGATTCCTCCCCCACTGAAACCTTGATTATATGTGCACAATTTAGGCTCCACCACCTGAATCATAATAGTCCTGATGAGAGAACCGAGTTTCTGAGAGTGTTGAGGAGCATGGAGCCTAAAGGGGTCATATTAAGTGAGAACAATATGGAATGTAGCTGCAACCATTGTGGGAATTTCACTACGGGATTTTCTCGGAGAGTAGAGTACTTATGGAGGTTTTTGGATTCCACAAGCTCGGCGTTCAAGGGCCGGGAGAGCGAGGAAAGGAGACTGATGGAAGGGGAGGCTGCAAAAGCCTTGACAAAGCAGGGTGAGACGAATGAAGTGAGAGAGAAATGGTGTGAAAGGATGAAGGAAGCAGGGTTTATGGGGGAGATATTTGGAGAGGACACCATTGATGGAGGTAGAGCTTTGTTGAGGAAGTATGACAATAATTGGGAGACGAGAGTAGAAGAGAACAATACCAGTGTGGGACTATGGTGGAAGGGGCAGCCTGTTTCTTTCTGTTCCTTGTGGAAATTGGATGTTAAAGACAAGAGTGGATCAAGCTCAACACCCACTGCTCGCCTTTAGGTAACTTCACAAGCTTGGTGTTCACAGTTTTATATTCAAGTTAGACATGCCACTACATGCTGAACTATACTTAGCAGTCAGCAAGGAGCTATTGGCTTGGATTGAAGGTTGGTTCACAATCTAGGCTATATCAGGCGCAAAAGGTGCAGTTAAATGGTTGTCCACTGTCACCAATTTCCATTGTTGAACTCTGATTGAACTTACTTGTCTAGGCTCTGGTAGTTCACATGTAATTCCAGGTTATAGAATTTGTCAGATAAAGAGTGACTGCACATTGTTAATATGTTTGCTGTGTGCTTGGTTTTGTTTGAAATAGCATTACTTGAGTTGGACACTTGTGTGTTTTATCAAAATTAAAGAATGACCATAATGTGAACAGATATTCCTCCGCTACTCTGTACATGACTGCCAATGATATTAGTAGTTTATTTTCATCTGCGTTTTAACAAGTGCATGGTTGAAAGGATCAATACAAGTTACCACGAAAATCAGTAGGAAGCGAAAATTATATGCACAAAGCAACCATTTCGAGGTTCCTTTTTTTCTTTTCTTCCCTTTTGAGCAAAATTAAATTCTGTATAGTATATACACACTGCAAATACGACCATTGCAATGCCTAAAGAGTTCAAATATCATCACCTAAACGAGACTTATCACTGGTGGGGAATTGGGATTTTTATTTTTTTTTTGGGGTGGGGTGGGGGGGCCCGGAGGTCACAATTTTGCCTCTTCCAACCTGGTAAAGCCACATTGGAAAATGTACGTGAGATGTATTCACATATATGTCGGGAAAGAGCAGACAAGGAATGGTATCCTTAAACTCTAGAACCCTCCTTACAGAAAGAAGAAAGTAACCATTCTGCTAAACAGACCAACACAGCTGATTCAACAAGCATGCAAGACTCCTGCTGCAGTTAACCAAAAAATCAACCTCTCGTCAACTCAAGATTCAAATATCCGCACTGAATTCCGAATTTCCTGCCTACAAACGGGACACTTAGGGGTCACTTCATGTTCAACCGATATGGCACACCCTTGGCAGCACACAAGATGTCCACAGGGAAGAAAAACAGAGCGCCTTCTCCTCATGAGGCATATAACGCATAATTGTCCATCAGGAACCTCTTCTGGCTCATCATCAACTGCAGTCTGAGAATCAGCAGCATTACTGACATCATGGCTTTGCCGCCGGAGCTGCCTCCATCGCCTCCACTCTTTCCACTTATTCCAGTTCCTGGAAACAATGATATATCTTAATTGACTGGAAATTAACAAGAAGTTTCCAACTGACCAAAATTATCATCAATTGTATTTCAATTTTATTTCTACAATTTTTTATTATTAGTAAGGGAAAAAAGCCAACTGAATAAGACATATTCATCATGACAAACAAACTTTGTCATACCAAGAAAGGCCATTTACTTCTATCATGCAGTTCTCAACATATGCTAAAACCATCCAAAATTGACCAAACCGGAAGTTTAAAGCAAACAATAAGAATAAATGGACTGTAAAGCAAAACAGCATACCTCACAGCAGCATAACCAAGAACGGCAACTGACATCGAACCGAAGAGAATACCAGTCCAAAACAGTATATTTGTTTTGAAGGCAAGATCTACAATCATCTGATCTTTACTCATGTCAGTCCTACAAAAGCCATGTCAAAACTTAAACAGTTGTTTTGACAAAAGCAGAACCTCCACAAGGCTAAATTATTTGCAATCTATTCACATATGTGCATATGAATATCCATCTAAGAAAGAATAAAGCATCTTTTATTCAGCATTACTCTTATTAATGAACCCCAATTTACCATTATTGGTCATGAATGCAAATGAAGAATCAAAATGGCCATGATCATTCAACCAGTCAATTAACATTTTCCCATAGCATTTACCATATGAGACCACCATTAAATTGAAAAAGGAACAGCATTAAAATTCCTTACAATCAAGCCTCACAAATAGCCAAAATAAAAAGGGTTTGGAATATTTTCATGAGCAAGAACATAATAGTATATTTTCAAGAAGGGAGAAAAAAGACTCTTACAAAAAATATGGTAGATCTTTGCTTGATTTAATCTCAGCAATTCCATCTCTAAAACTGCAAAGGCCTACAGCATTGATATCCTTTCCCAAAGGAAGAATTTTTTCTTCATCCAGTAGTCCAACCTTCAGAAAGAAAAAAATTATGTTAAAATTTCAGCATATGATATACCAAGACATAGTCTCAGAAGAGAGAGTGAAAGAGAGACAGAGCAGAGAGAGAAGGAAAGATGGGAAGCTCGGAAATAGATGAATGGAAGACTCAACTAACAAAAGTATTAAGCCTGAACACAAATCAACTTTCTCTGTGCATTGCAGTAGAAGAAAAGCATTCAGAATATTTACTCACTGGATATTCATGACCAAACAGTGCCTGCAAGAATGTGTAAGGAGATGCATTTATGGGTTGCAATTTATGATAAACTGTTGTGAGAGGTAAGGGATGTCTTGAGCCATCCAGGTTGACAACAACATAATCAGCATGTGTCCATAGTCTACCATCAATGAGAACAAAAGGCACCTGAAACGAAAACATGATAGTTCCTGGCTATCAGATCTTTAGTTAAAAAAATGATGAGATGAGGGAGAGATAGAAACCTTAATCAACTCCATAACCCTCTCAAATAAGCATAACAAAGCAAGGCAAATCTTAGTGATAAAAAATTCACTTGGGTAATGCATAAGCCCAAATAAGCAAATATATCTCTAGAACTGAATCAACAAGTCCTTTTGGCTTTCTTAACCCATTGGACCAGCTATACAATCCTCTTCTAGACTAGTAACTTACAATCTTCTGGCCATTGAAACTGCAAGCATATCCTGTTCTAATGTTTGGCTATTTCTACTAAATGAAGTCATCCTCTGGTGCAAGATTTTTTTGAAACAAGATATTCTAGTATATTGCATGTTATCAACTCCCTCTTTAAAAAATTGATTTCATTACATGAAACTCAAATACCATGTCAAAAAATTATACCAGAAACTACTGTACACATTCGAGACAGAAAATCTGTTACATCGACATCAATAATAGACAAAGTTATGTATTACCGTTCTGAATGATGTAGATTCTTGTTGCCTCCAAGATCTTGAAAATATGGCTCGAAGATCAGAAGTCCATCCAAAGAAGCCCTTCCATTCATTATATATACACTGCATGACATGAAAAACAAATGAAAATTTTTTAGCCTCACTGCTCTGGAATGCATGAACAATAGGTTGAATGCAAAATAGAGGAATAAAGCAAAGTTATAATGTTTTAGACAATGATAAAATGTCAGATCCCCATAACATCAAGAACATTCATTCTAATGCCAAATGGATGCATAGCTTTTTGGTTTCCACAAGAATACTTGCAAAAAAAAATTAAACAAATAAATAAGCAAGCTTAGTCTAAAATCAGACACTGTTTACTAAGCTTGAGCACTGATAAAATATATAACATAACCAACAAATAATATTATGAAAATTTACAGTTTAATGACAAAACTAAACTGCAATCAACATAAAAAAAAAAAATTTTAAAAAAAAAAAAGCTCATTATTCAAATTTCAAGAATCCGTCGCTCACCTACCCAAAGTTCATTGGTAACTGCCATAATAGTATAATACTGACAAAGTAATAAAGCCAGATAATCACAAATTAACCAATTCATATGGCAATATACACGTTTCACAATGACTCCAGCAATCTGAGGTTAAGTGTTAAGACCCTTTCATGCGGTTGCTTATTAGATTTTTTCACTAATCCAATAAATGACTTAAAAATAAGCAGTCCTCAGGACTAATCTTCCTAAAAATTTCAAGTTTCCAACGCTTGGTAAAATCAAAAGCGAGATTTAGAGTGAAAATGATCATCTTCTAACATAAACCCCAACTTGTCTAACACATTCATATTTAATAATTCAAAAATTCCAAAGCAAGAAAGCCTAAAATAACATTCAAGATGCTAGGTCTAATTATATTGAAGCGCAAATGCACATAAACAAACACATATAAGGGGGTTACCGTTTGAATTCTTTGAACCACCACAGCCTTGTCACCTGACTCCCGAGAAACCAAGATGCTAGGTCTGAAGCTCTTCCAGCTGCTATCGACCACGGACTTGGCCTCGACAGTGCCCCGGACAATTACAAGTTGAGAATTTTCGGAATTGCCTTCAGTTTCGGAATTACCGAGGAGTGATCGAAGGTCAGAAACAGAGAGAGAAGGGGCTTTGCGGAGCTTATCGAGAGCGGTGGAGTTGAATGTGAATTTGAGGACAGAGCGGACGGTGACGTAGGCTAATGCCACCCCCAAAACGGCGCCGTCAAAGGATAGGGCTACCTGGTTAAGAAGGGAAACTAGGGCTTGCTCGTGAGACCCCATTGCTGTTAGTTACTGCTTATTGAGCATCGAGAATCTTCCAAAACGACGCCGTGAAAGAATTGGTAAATTCCACAATCTTCCACCGGAATAGCTGGATATGCAGGAGATGAGAGAGAAAGTGGAGAAGGCGGTGGTGGTCGACGACTCGACGTCGTCGTTTGGCGGTAAATCAGTAAAAGGCGCGGGTGCGTGGGAGAGACGGAGGAAGACTAACACACTAGGATAATATATTAGAGGTGGTTTTTTAAAGATATTATGTTATATTATATAAAAATAATTAATATATAAATAACATGTATATAATATGACATATACATATAATACTAACATATATTAAATGTTTAAATTAAAATAGTTTTTTGTTTAAGATTTCTTTTTAACTTGTCATTAATTAAGGGATTATTTAAATTAAGTGCACATGAGTTTCCGCTAGTAAGAAGGGAATACTATGTAACATGCATTTAGGAGTGTTCCAAGATAGAAGCACTAGGATTCACATTGATTTGCCTCGAAAGCACGATAGAAAACATTGGTGGAAGCATATAATCGATCTGGGAAGCAATCAAAATTACAAAATGTAGCAGAGTACAAATTCTTCACTCCCATTTTGGAACCAACTGATCATAGTTCCTGTAGATGAAATAAATGTTATTCTGAGACAACAACTAAAAAAAAAACCTTGAAATAAAGTTTTTAATTAGGGAGTGGTGGCTTTTGAGCTATAGCCAAACTCATTCATTGACTTTTATTTTTTCTTTTACTTTTGTGCCCAAAACCCCATTCATTAACTGATCAAGACNGTAGTTGAAATAAATGTTATTCTGAGACAACAACTAAAAAAAACCTTGAAATAAAGTTTTTAATTAGGGAGTGTTGGCTTTTGAGCTATAGCCAAACTCATTCATTGACTCTTATTTTTTCTTTTACTTTTGTGCCCAAAACCCCATTCATTAACTGATCAAGACTTTAATTATAATAGATTTGAATATTCTGAATCGAATTGTTGTAAATTTAATATCTCAACTCAAGAAATTATACAGGCTAAACAGTCAGAAACAAAAACACCATAACACTAAAACAAAGGCACACATAAACTGTGAAGCCAAGGAATTTGGCAACATATATAATAATAGACTTGGTTTATTGAAGAAATTATACATGCTAAAGTATCTGAAACACAAACACCATAGCTACACTCCTATCATTGAACCTTTGCAGTAGCGCACATTATTTGCCGGAGAAAAATGTGGGGTAATGTTCCTACTGGTAAGCTTCTTCTGTAAACACCTGCATGCATTCATCAATTAGCAATGATTAGCATTATATAAATCAGTTATCAAAATAATTTAAATAAGTAAAAATGAAATTTTGCAGATAGATTCATTTTTAAAAGTGATTTAAAAATGTCTAAAAACAAGCAGAAAGAGAGGGATTTTGGAGATATATACCAGAAGAATATTCAAGGGCATGGAATGACATACACTGTAACATAAAGGGAATTGAGGACACTGCGTTTGCACTTGTTGCAACAATTTCGATAGCATCTTTGAAATTTATCAAGACTGGTACGAATTGTCCAACAGTCATAAGAACAAAATACACCACAATAAAGAAGCTTTGATTTATCTTTCTCATAACGTGGACGTTTACGAAAACCCATGGTATGGGACACTAGCTTGAAGCTCAGAATGTGGGAAAGAGGAAGAACTTTGTGTTGGAATAGAGTTTTTGTCTTGCACTTGCTCTGATTGTTCTACAACTTGCACAATGAAGATCAACACCAACATACTCCCTTCTTTTAGTTCAAGAACTTTCAATTTAGAGGATCTGCAACTCCAACATTAATATGACCTGGATCATAAGCTTTCAAACATAAAGTTTAATTATGAAAACGATATACTCTTGCTGACCCATTTTTAAAATAAAAAAATAAAACGAAAATCCTTTGTCTTTTTCCTTTATATATGCATTCTTAAACCTTCTAGATTCCGAAATATTTCAATTTAATTTATGTTTAACTTACTTAGTATTAATGTGCTCGGGCGATGGAGCTTAATTACAAAGATAGATAGAGATATTATTAAAATACAAGTTTCTGGCAGAGCAGAACAGTATTTCTGTTTAAGGGCATGGCTTATGGGGATTCTGGCGAAAAGGGAGTTGAGGACACAGGAAGTGCATGTTCTGCAGCAACTATGGTGGCATTCCCAAAATTGACTACGACTCCCACTATGACTCCAACAGGTATAACCACAAATTGCACAGCATGAAATCATTTGTTTTTTATGATATGAAGAAGCATTGGCTTCTACTGATTGGGTCAGAATTTTCAGTATGAAGAGGACCAGAATGATTCTTACTCCATATTTTTCCATCGTTTTTGCATCCGTTAGTACTCTTGCCTTCTGTAAGTTAATAAATTTAATTTGCAGTTTGGGAATTAACTGTTAAACCTGAATCCTCAAAGCTTCAGGCAATGATGTATTATAGATAAGTCTCTTAAAACATATGAAATAATATTATATATATGAAAAAGGGGTAAAGATTAATTTGACGTTTAAGAGTCATGAAGTTGTAAAAATAACAATTAAATTACATGTGCCATTTTGCGTCAACCAAGAGGCAAGAGCTATTAAGAATTATATTTTCTATTGTAAGAAATTCTTAACCAATAGTAATTTATATATGTACTTTTCCTTTACAAAATGACCATCAAGGATTATTTGAGGAGCAGAGGAAGTGACTGAGATTGAGCAATTGATTCCTCTTTTTTTTTTTTTTTTTTTTTTTTTAATTTTTTTTTNTTTTTTTTTTTTTTTTTTTGGTACTTAATAAAATTTAAGGTGAGGAAAGACTACTCAATTCTAAGACTAAGACATGTCACAGACTTTAATGAACTAGGATTTACAATAATATTTACAAATTGTTTATCAAAGAATGATCACTCGCAATTGAATTTAAACCTAAACCTAATAAACGAAGTAATTCAATCCTTACTAATTAAACGAATCCATGTTAAGAGCAAAGCAACAGAGAGGGTCCAATGACATGTCTTGCATGCTTTACAACAAGCGTGACGGCATGCCTCAAACTCAAAGACAATTTTTGAACATGCATAACTACAATATGCACCACAAAACTGAGTACCAGAATGCTTAAAATAATTGCTTGTGAGTTCAGAAAGTGGAGAAGAGAGTACTAGATTTTTAGCTTCTACTGTTACCACAATTGCTCCCATAATGATGACTAATAATCTAATACAACAATTTCTACTCCGAACCTCCTCCTTTGCTTGCTTTTACTTCAAAATAACCTACAATTTCTACAGTTNTATCAAAGAATGACCACTCGCAATGGAATTTAAATCTAAACCTAATAAACGAAGTAATTCAATTCTTACAAATTAAACGAATCCATGTTAAGAGCAAAGCAACAGAGAGGGTCCAATGACATGTCTTGCGTGCTTTACAACAAGCGTGACGGCATGCCTCAAACTCAAAAGACAATTTTTGAACATGCTTAACTACAATATGCACCACAAAACTGAGTACCAGAATGCTTAAAATAATTGCTTGTGAGTTCAGAAAGTGGAGAAGAGAGTACTAGATTTTTAGCTTCTACTGTTACCACAATTGCTCCCATAATGATGACTAATAATCTAATACAACAATTTCTACTCCGAACCTCCTCCTTTGCTTGCTTTTACTTCAAAATAACCTACAATTTCTACAGTTAACCAAAGTTTAAAGTTATATAAATTTATGATGCACTTGTCTACTTAAATATTGAAACATAATGGTATAGATCTCAGTTTTTGGTGGCTTTCCATTTTTTTATATATCGTGTATATTGACTACACTTCAAACAGTTATCAATTCTCTTCAACCTACTGATTCGACCAACACAAGTATTGATAAATGCTTGATTAATCAGGATTGGTGGCCTACATTTCGAGCATTCGACTACTGAACAACTCATGAACCAAAGCACACTATATAATTACAAACAAATCAACTTACGTCTTTGCCTAATTAAAAGCCTAAAAGCCACCAAACTGCATCAACCTACTGATTCGACTAACACAAGTATTGATTAATTCTAAGATTGTGTGGATTAACTCTTGAGATAATTAATCATTGAAAGAATTTATTACATATATAAAACTGGGTTTTGCAAGAAAAGCAAGAATTGATTTTGCCAAACATTAGTCCTCCCAAGGACAGTTAATATTGAATACCTCAAAAATGGTGACTTTTCATTCATTTTAGTTGGATTTTATATCTATGTACTTAATTATGTCTTATACCCTCACATTGTTTTTCAATATCTATGATCTTGGAATCAATCTCAAGAGTTAGTGAGTAACGGGTAAGACACCGGTTGCTTCTAACTAGACAAAATAGCTACTTTTGTGAGTAATCAATAATGTATCTTTTAAGCAAAGAATAAAATTTCGTTTTGGAATACCGTTTCGGTCACTTAGAAAACGAAATCATTTCAGAAACATTTTCAAAATTTCTTAGAAATAGAAGATTTTTTAAAAAGCCTTTCAAATAATTTTAAGCAATAAATTTTTTTATTTTAAGAATTCTAACATAATAATATTGATAAAGATATATAAAATTAGATAGTATAATATTGAATAATTATTTTTTTTTGGTAACTGAATAACTATATTTTTAATCATATATATATATAGACTATAAAAAATATAAATATCCAACAAATACATCAATCCATAACCCAATTTTTAATGTGTTTAATAAATATATGTATATATAAATTATAAAGAATGTTTATCTCTTCATTTTTTAAACTCTTACTAATTGAGTAAAACTAATAAGAAATACAAATTTAAATGGGCTTATCTAGGCAAAACTCAAAAGGTTATATGTTAAAAAAAATGGGCCAAAATAAGGCTGCATCTCTTTCCTAACATCCATAAACATAATACTTATGTGGTATCATAAAATCTCAATCTTTTAAAAATTAAAAATAAATTTTACTCATATATATATATATATATATATATATATAAGTTTCTTAGATATTTTTAGTATTTATGTAATATGTTATACTACATAAAAATAAAAATATATATGAATAACATATATACAAATTAACTATTTTTAAGTTTATTTAAAAAAAATAGGATAAATATATTTTATATCAAATAAAATATAAAAATTACATATATTTATCACATTAATATAATATATCATATCCATATAATATCATAAAATTTTCGTGTTATATATATCTTTGTCAATTTTTTCTTAAATATTAAACCTTAAAAATAATTATCATGTGCCCAAACATAAATAATTAATTAATTAATTATCCCTTTATTTTTTTATTCAGCGGTGGCTATGCTATGAACTCCAAAAATTAGTTAGGGACAAGTCGATCTTAATCCCTGTCCGTGTGTTACAAGAAAGTTCCAGAACATTACAGAAACCTAATCCCAAAATTTAGTTAACGTGGAGGTTGGGTTGATCCTAATCTAATCTTGACATGCCCTGCCCGCCAAGCAGAACCCAGCTATAAATCAGAACCTCGGTCCCTCTTCAAATCATCCATTCAAGCATTAACCAAAGCTTCCATTCAATCCTTCATTCTAGGTTCTTGCATATTACCCAGCGTTTACGTTTCTTTTGCAAGGTACTCTTTAATTAATTATCTTTCTCTTTTTCTCGTAAAGATTTTCGATTCAATTTGTTGAGCTTTTCAATTCTTGGATCTTTTTGGGTGTAGATTGAATTTTGATTGTAGCATTTTATCGAACAGATGCAGATCTTTGTCAAAACTTTGACGGGCAAGACCATCACCCTTGAGGTTGAAAGTTCTGACACCATAGACAATGTAAAAGCCAAGATCCAAGACAAGGAAGGGATCCCACCTGACCAGCAAAGGCTCATCTTTGCCGGAAAGCAACTCGAGGATGGTCGCACACTTGCTGACTACAATATCCAAAAGGAATCCACCCTCCACCTTGTGCTTCGTCTCAGAGGTGGCATGCAAATCTTCGTCAAGACCCTGACTGGGAAAACCATCACCCTGGAGGTTGAATCCTCAGATACAATTGATAATGTCAAAGCCAAAATCCAAGACAAAGAGGGCATCCCTCCAGATCAGCAGAGGCTGATTTTTGCTGGGAAACAGCTAGAAGACGGTCGCACTCTCGCTGATTATAATATCCAGAAGGAATCGACCCTTCATTTGGTTCTTCGATTGAGAGGTGGAATGCAAATTTTTGTGAAGACTCTCACTGGAAAGACCATAACTTTGGAGGTGGAAAGCTCTGATACCATTGATAATGTGAAAGCCAAAATCCAGGACAAAGAGGGCATCCCACCAGATCAGCAAAGGCTAATTTTTGCTGGAAAGCAGCTAGAAGATGGCCGCACTCTCGCTGATTACAATATCCAAAAGGAATCGACCCTTCATTTGGTTCTTCGATTGAGGGGTGGTATGCAAATTTTTGTTAAGACTCTGACAGGAAAGACTATAACTTTAGAGGTTGAAAGCTCTGATACAATTGATAATGTGAAGGCTAAGATACAGGACAAGGAGGGTATCCCCCTAGATCAGCAGAGGCTTATCTTTGCTGGGAAGCAGCTAGAAGATGGGCGTACCCTCGCTGACTACAATATTCAAAAGGAATCCACTTTGCACTTGGTTTTGCGACTTCGTGGTGGAATGCAGATTTTTGTGAAGACCCTGACTGGGAAGACTATTACTTTGGAGGTGGAAAGCTCTGATACTATTGATAACGTGAAGGCAAAGATTCAGGACAAAGAGGGTATTCCCCCTGATCAGCAGCGGCTAATTTTTGCTGGGAAGCAATTGGAAGATGGCCGTACCTTGTCTGATTACAATATCCAAAAGGAGTCTACTCTCCATCTTGTCCTTCGCCTCCGTGGTGGCTTCTAACCCGGGGTTGGTTGCTGTAGTTGCGTCTCTGTTTTGTGGTTCTGTGGTTATTGGTTATTGGTTATTGGTTAATGGTCCTTGTTTGGTAATATGTCTTTACGTTTAGTGCATGAACCTCTGTTCATGGATCATTGATAATAGAATATCTGCTGGGGCTATGTGAAAAGTTTATTATTTGAAATATGAGATGCTTCTTGTTTCCTTCCTATATGGATGCCTTTATGATCTTTCATCTATTATATTCATAATTGGATGTGTTTGGGGTTATTGTAACCTACTCAATTATCATATCTTTTGAATTGTTCATCATTGTGTATAGTACTGCCTATCATATACTCAGAACATGGTTATAACCATGGTTATAGTTGAGCTTTTGTTAGATTTGAATATACATTGCCCGAGAGGAAGGAGTTACCACTTTAAAAATAGCTGTCATGTACCTGTATTATTTTTGCTTTTTGTCATTGCTGAGTGCAGCTGTTGGCCTGTTGCTCACATCAAATGTAGTTACAAGTGGAATTCATGTTAAGCATTCTTTGATGTTTGATCACTTGTGAAAGGGAGCGATTGTTAACATGTTTGATCATGTATCGAGCTTCTATGGCCTCTAGCATTGTGTTGGACCCTGCTAAGAAATGGGAACATCTTAGAACTACAAGGTTCTGCTATAAAATAACTGCAGCTCTATATTCTGCTGTTCCCTCTTTTAGGAGTATTCTTTTGAACTGAAAGCCTCGAAAAAGTTTGGTTTTAGAGGTTCTGTGTGACAGACTTGCAGCAGCAGAAGGGAGATATCATATCCGGTGTTTGGGTTTTGGAGTGGAGTAGAGTTTAATGCTAAATTTATAGTTAATTAGATGTAGTACTCAAGTTTGTGACATAATTTTAAGTCCTTGCTTTTGCCCCTATCGCTTTCTAATTTACACCTGGTAAATCACCTAATTATAGATTGCCAATGCAAAATGTACATTGCCAAATATCAAGTTTATCGCTCTTTCAATTCCAAACAATAATAATATCAAGTTAGACGCTGTGAGGCATGTGTAATACAGTGTGCAAATTGATTTCATAATTCAATAAGCATAACAACGCCTGAATAGAGGTGAATATATGATACATGGTGAGATGTGCAGTCACAAGTTTGATTCCTACCCTTAGTAGTTTCTTGGGGCTACGTCGTAAGAAATTTTCTTATGAATTATCAGGCATGCTAAATTAGTCAAGCGCATACAAGTTAGAACTTGATGCCATCTCACGTGTTCTGAACTTATGATTAAGATAGAAAATTCCGAGCAACCATAATAATTCTAGCAACGAAAACCGAGATGTACAAAAATTGAGAATGGTATTTTATTTTTTAAAAGTAAAAAAAGAAGTAAAAGTATATTACTGTTGAGTACTAAAAGGTTTATAAAGGTTATCAGGGACATCGGTTTATGAAGACATTCATATCCTGAGGAAGGGGATTGAGGATGCCACCCTTGCATATTTTACAACAACCATAGTAACATAGAGAATAATTCTCAAAATCATTCCGATGTGCGAATAGCCAACATTCCAAACAACAAAATTGGCTACAGAAAGATTGTCTAGCTTCCTTATAATCTTTTGGGAGATGAGCACCAGACAATGTTTTTGCTGCAACTTGATTGTGATGAGGTGATGGCGAAGAAGAAACCACAGACGCAGTATCTTGGGCTTGGGCTTCTATTACTACTTCACTTCTTACCAATTGTAGCATAGTTATGACTAAAGCGATCATCGTCTTCACACCAGCTCTCTCCATCTCTCTTATAATTACTACATTCAACTCAAATATTTGTTTCCTTCAAATTTCACCTTAACCTTAAACTCGTTTTAGAATCTCAATTATGGGTGTATGGATATGTACCTAGGTGTTGGTATCTCTTCATTTTCTTCAAAAGCTTTCTTATACAAAATGCTATTCTTAAGAGAGGTTTTTTCTTTAAAAAAAAAATCTACAATTAGAATATATACAATTAAAACCAAATTTACCATTGAGTTGTTTGAATAATTGTAAGATGTTATATATATCATTTAATTTAATGACATTTGCTGTGAACAACCTATAATATGGGGCCTTCTTAATGAATGAAAGACAAGGACAATGTCTATATCTAAAATCCTAAAAATCATAACTATGAAGACCTACAACAAGTAGGGTATTTCACTCCATAACTGGTGAATTTTATTTTATTTCCTTGTTTTATGTTAGCGTTTTGCTTGAATTAGAATTCCAGTATTGCAAGCATTAATGGTTTTTTATCTTCAAAGCCCAAACAGAAATAGTATCACGTTTAAGGATTTTTTTATATTAATGTGCAATATAAGAAGCACATCGATCTTACTATTGAAATATATGTGCTTAACTTGTGATAAATCTTGATAGAAATTCGTTCAACTGATAGATTCCCATGTACAAAATAAATCGAATCCAGATCAACCCATTGAAGATATATCAGAATGCCAAAAAAATCTAACTGAAATAATGAAATTTATATCAAACTAGTAATTAAAAAGGGAGTAGAGTCTTCCAAGTTCAATATATCTTGTAGAATTAGATTAGCAAGATTACAGACTTTCTTCTATCTTTTGAGATAGAAAAATAGAAAATTATGAGGAACCGTAAGTAATGTAATAGTTATTTTACATATAATAGAGTAAGAAAGAAAGGATAAGAGAGAATGTTGAGTACTGTTGATAAACAGCATCTTTGGACTTTTCGAAATTTTTTTTTACTTTGTCTATTCCTATTAACTTGAGAGCGTCTTCGGACTGTTTTCTCCCTTCATTGCAGCTCTGTTGAGATGTTGTTTATCAACAAAAATACTAAATTTTATATAGAGCTTGTCACGGACATAGCTTTGTTTCTTGCCCTTGCATTTTTTACAACAACCATAGTAACATTCAGAATAATTTTCATAATTGTTCCGATGTTCATGTACCCAACATTCCAACAAACAAAATTGACTGCAATAACTTTGTCTTGCTAACTTATAATCTTTAGGAAGATGATGAGGAGACAAAGTTTGTGGTGGAAGTTGATTATGAGATCTAGGGAAAGAAGAAACCTCAGTATCTTTGGCTGTTTCTAATAGTAGTAACATAGCTATAATGGAAGGAATTATCGTCGACTTAGCACTGGATCTGCAGTTTTAATTGTTTACTTAAATTACAATTTCATCCCCATGTGCCACAATAAATCTGCAGCAAGATACTACTGATAAAATGTATAAATTTGTAGCTAAAATGAACTAATTAAACATGGATGTAATTTATCCCATTTTAAGAGGATGTTTGTAACTTTCTAAAAGCTTAACAAAGATAAATGTAATTTACTCTCAAATTTATATGGCAATGACAAGTGGATGAAAAAGTCATAAATGTATTTAACTCAAGTCGGTGCAGATCTTTTTTGTGTTTGGCATACGAATTGAGGTCCATAATTGAACAGCTGTCATGAAAAAGCCAGAAATGTGTTTAACTTATTGAATCAAAAAGTTGTGAGTAATTAAGAACAAAAGTTGATCATGAATCATCCATGAATGTACAAGAAAAGACATTAAAACCAATGGCAATGTGTAGCAAAAGAGTAATATAATTTAAACGACTAGAGAGAGGAGTGAGAGAAAGAAATTAAGGTTCAGAAATGTTTGTACCAGCAGACAAAGGTTGAGTCATGTTTATGAGGGACACCACCCCGTCATGAAGAAGAAGCCATCATAAATAAGGGAATTGAATGCAACACCCATGCATCTTTTACAACAATCGTTGTAACACTTACCAGAATCCTCAAGGCTTTTTACGTGTTCCCAGAATTCAAAATGTGAACCAAAATGAAAGTGGAAATCTGTTAGATTTTACCGTTTAATAATTGATAGAGTGGGTAAAAAAAATTAAAAAAAAAATGTATTTATCTTTCATTATATCAAATCATTTTTTCCAAATTTTGAACTAATTTGTTTTCCTAGTACCGCTTTGAACTATACCAACTACCAAGTAGAAATCAAGAATTGGGGTATTTGGGTTTTAAGAAATGAATGGAAACTCAAAATAGTTCCGTCAAAGGTGTTTGTTTGATTTAGTTGTAGTAAGGCAAAGCAAGAGGTGTCAAATTGCCAATCAATTATTGTTTGTCTTTCTAAGGACAGAGAGTCCAAAAAGTAACCCAAATCATGGCTTTAACAATGCATTTCAGTTTGATTACAGCTAGAGTTCATTAACCCTTACCATCAAATCAGATCTCATATGAACACACTAAAAAAGAAACAAGGAAATATATATACCTTGCTTCCATAACACTGAATCTCCTTTCTCTACTATTATTTTTTCACCTTTGTTATCACTTCTCTCCATACTTGTATTCCTTTTCACTTTTTGGACGGCTGTCTGTCCATCACTTTTCTCATCCAAACACAGCCTTTCCACCTAGATTCCTTCACCCGTTACCCCTTTTCCCATCTTCTCCCCCACTATAAATTTCCTTCTCCAACTTCAAATTTTTCCCATCAAGTTGGTTTCTTTTGCAAGAAATAAAAACCAACTCTTTTCTGTTTTTCAATTTTCACCTGAGCTAGCTTGCCCACCAATGGCTACTGCATATTCTGCTTACTCAAGCCACAACGCGTCTCAAAGATCATTAGCCATGGTGTTGGCTCTAGCTTCTGCATTGGTGTTATCTCCATTATATGTGAAATCAAAGAATGATATAAGGTACTATGAATCTAAATGGAGCTCTGGTTTTGTTCTGCCTATGGTTCTTGCTGGACTTATAATTGCTATCAGAACAACCTCGTCAAGTTCTTCTGTGTCAAGTCCAAGAGCTTCTCTGTTGCCGTCTCCTGAGCCTTCATGGGTGCTCAGAATTGGGAGCTCTTCTTGGGGATTAGCAGGGATTTTGGTTATGCTAATGATGGTACTTCATTGGCAAACTTCAGTGCAGGACTTGCTTTGGAGATAAAGCCAGAGATATATAGCTATGCCACTTGCCTCTTCTTATGTTTCATAAGCCCTGTACTTGTTCAGATTGTATTATATTTATGCAATAATATAAGAAACAAAGAGTATATTTAGCAATTGAAGTTCTCATTTTGGTAATTTGATAACAGAAAATTGAAGTTTGAGAAGAAGCTTGTGGTCAGAGTTCAGATCTGTTCTGAAGGGGAAAAAAGAAAAGCTCGGTTCCAAAAAAATGCAAGGCACCTAGCAAAATGAATTGCTTAAATTTGCTTTAATTATAATGGCTCTACCTTCCCAACATGAGTTCATTTAGTGAACTCTGAAGTCTAAACCCAGAAATTTCTATATGTATGATAAGTTCCAATCAAATTCGCCTTAAAGTCCTCTCTAAGAAAATATGACTTTGGATTAGTCATCTTATAAGAGGATTACTGCTATACAGGCTAGAGAGTATAAGACACTAGGCTACCATGTTATCAAGTAATTAAGGTTAATCATTTAATACCATTCATTTCTATATTACAGATAGAATAGAACTGACTGCTCTGTTTTATGCAACTCAAATATATGTTTAAGTAAAATAAATAATACTTATGATATTGGATAAATTAACTAGTAACTAAAACTACTGCCTTCTTGCATCAGAGGGGGGAAAAAAGGTCCTGATATTACTTTTTCTTAACAAAAAAAAAAATTCAAGATGTGCCAAATTGTTGGGCTTAGAATTTTTTTTCTGAAAATTGTTTGGCTTAAAATTGCCTGCTTAACATCTCACTGGCCCACTGGGCCATGCCTCTGGCCTTTTTTCTTGAAACTGGGCTGGGCCATGCGTAACTTCTACTTACAATATTTTTTGGGAAGTTCCTTATAATCAGATAAAAAAAAAAGTTCCTAATTTAATTGAGACGTGAGATCAGTCCTTTCTTTCTCTCTGCTTTCCCTCCTTCCTTCCTCCCCTTACTCGGTTATCTACTCCCGTGACTCCCGTCTTCCATTCACAGTAAGTTTACTGTCTACCGTTCTCTTTCTCTCAGTTTCCGAGAACCAACGACATCGTTTCACCGATCTAATCAGTACAAGCAATTGTTCTTCCTCTTCCTGTTTCCACCCTTCTGATTTTCAAACAAATTTGGAACCTTTATGAGAATCCCCATAAACCCTTTTCCATAGAGAGAATCCCCATAGTCTCTTGTTTCTTCGTATTTGATAAGTCCAATTGAAAATTTGTGCCACCTCCGGTTTTTATTGTAAAAGACAGGTACCCATGATTTAAATCTGCGATTTTGCTGGGTTCTGCCGAAATCTACAATAAAATTACTGTTTTTTTGGCAGGTGGACTAACCAGAAGAGGGTAATGGCAGATAAAGATGAAGACTTGCCAAGGGATGCCAAGATTGTGAAGTCACTGTTGAAATCAATGGGTGTAGAAGATTATGAACCTCGTGTTATTCATAAGTTTCTGGAGTTATGGTATCGCTATGTTGTTGATGTATTGACAGATGCCCAAGTGTATTCAGAGCATGCTAACAAGTCAGCAATTGACTGCGATGATGTTAAGCTTGCTATTCAATCAAAAGTTAATTTTAGCTTCTCGCAGCCACCGCCACGAGAGGTAATTTAGCATCTATTTGGCTGTTTTTTGCTTATTAAGCCTGGTTATCATGCTATTTAATTGTTGAATTTTCTTTCAAGCTCTTGCAAATCGAAATGGAAGTGATAACTTTGGCTTCATTATTGAATTTGGTAGTAAACATTAAATGGAATGCAAAAATCCATATATCAGGGTTCTAAATTTTGGGTAAATCCTCTTCAAAGAAGAAGAACATGTGAAGGGAAAGAGGGAGATAGTTCTCGTTGAAGATTTTGATTGTTTGAAGTAACTTCCTGAAATAGTTAGTTTGAGGTTGTCTCATGCACCAAGCTAGTTTAAGAATTTCTTAAACGAAAGCAATATCTTTGTCTTGCTGGTATAAGCAAATAGGTAATTGGTTGTTTGGTTAACCTGTGGAGGTTGTTGATATAGATTCTAGTAGATAAGGATAAGAACAAGACTTGCAGACGCTGTTGAAGATGAAATTCGTAGTTTTGACTACCTACTTAGACAACTGTTTCTCAGCTTCTGTTTTGCTTGTTTGTATAGCTAATTAGAAATTTCTGAAATGGAAATGTTACTTCCAAACAGGTAATTTATATTTTCGAAACATAACACTGGATTCAAAAGGGCCTCGAATATAAAATATTCTTGTCGTCTTTCCTCTCTTCTGGCTTTCTTGTTCCACATCTTTCCAAATTGCTGTTTTTACCAAGCTTGCAGAAACTCATTTTGCTTAAATTTTAATTGCTATTTGCTTGGGCTTTTATTGCTGATGCTGCTCTGCACTTAGGTCACAACTATGGAAGAAGTAGAAACCTGTAGCTATCCAATGTTAGTTTAGTTACTTCCTAAATCACTAATTTTGATGCTCTGATATTTGCTTCTACCCTATATTTGAGAGTGGTCAACAGAGGCCTTCTTCTTCCCTTTGTTGTTGAGCAATGTTATCTTCTGCTGAAAATAACAAGTTAAATGTAATCCTTCACCAGGTGCTTCTGGAGTTGGCTCGGAACCGCAACAAGATGCCATTACCAAAGTCAATAGCTGGTCCTGGAGTTCCTCTCCCAGCTGATCAGGACACATTGATCAGCCCTAACTTTCAGCTTGCAATTCCAAACAAAAGGCCTGCTCAGCCAGTAGAAGAAACAGAGGATGAAGAAGCTGCGGATCCCAACCCCCCTGAGGAAAAGACTGATATGCAGCAGAATGCTTCTCAAAGAGTGTCCTTTCCCCTTCCCAAACGTCCTAAAACTTGAATTTTAAGTAACTATTCAGAATCGTAGTTCAAAAGAAGTCATATGTAATCCAATTGCTGATTCTAACCTGACCATCATCGTTGTAAAGGAGATTATACCCTATTTACTTCAGTGCCAGTTCATACATGATTGTTGTAGTTGTGACACAATTTTGTAAATTATCAATTATGGCTTTGTATAGTTTATTCCTAATGGTGCTTTAAGAACCTCAAAACTGAATGCCACCCTTTCCATGAGTATGAAGCTTTGTCAATTCAATTGGACATAATCGTCGTATTACCTCATCTTTACTAATTTTTTTAAGGGAGAAATGAGATACATACAGTGGCTGTTTTTGTTTTCTTGTGAAATAGCTATCAAGAGCCATGTCAGAAATGCGCTTATCACCTGACTTAAACGTCTCACAACCATGTGGCTTGGAGTCACACAAGGAAGAAGTTCTCAAAGAGTCGAAGCTCTCAAATTAAATTAGTGCCTAAGCGTCATTTTTTTGTCACTCCTGGGTCCGTTAGCAAAACCAGACGAGAGTAGCTTCAGATACTTAACGAATACAGCTACAGCCGCGCATATTTTAGAAAATCTCATGCTTCACTGTTGTCCATATTCTTTATTCTCGTTGCTCCAAAAATATAGCATAAGATGCTCACTTAGAAGTGTGAGGATCCGACAAATTAAAAAGATCTGGAAAACCATAGGACATTCCAAACACAACTAGAAGCGTAATGAAATGTAATTAAGTCATGAGGAGCAACTTCATAAATTGATCATTGAGCACATAATTGAATCGAGTTAGTAGGTTGATAATAAGAACATATAGTTGTTCTGTACAAATATATGGTTATCTACAACTGTCACTAAAATAATACATAGCTATGACGTAGATACCCAACAAGGGTCAACTTCTCATGCCAACCATGCCGCTGGCAGCAGGCACTTTGCCTGATACAGTTAGCCCACGATCATACATACGCTGGATTTCTTCCCTATACTCAGTTAGAGACTTGTCAGGTAAGGCTGGTGTTAGCTCCACCACATCACCCATCTTCAACTTGCAGATGGGATCACTTACAGGCTCTTGATTCAGCCTTGGCCTCAATTCTTCCTTCAGTGGGAACCTGTACGGACTCCATCTAGAGCTTCCTCTCCCAGCTCTTTCCAACAAATCCATTACTGTCGAGTTTGCAGGAAACTCTTGGACAGACATCTGCACATCCACACAGAAACAAACATAACAAATCACTCTTTGCAGTCGGAGCAAATATGATTGAATAAAGACTTAGCACATCCAGTTGATAACTTCACTCACTATTGAAATTAGATCTTACTCAAAAAGTGCATAGAAGAAAGAGAAAACTTGATATTAAGTAGTAAGTACATAATCTCTATAACTAACCTTATCATTCTCGATCAAGATTACAAACACAGGGCTGTCAATGTCATGACCACAATGAGATTTATAAGAATATGGACAATCATCAGCATGGGAAGGGAACTTGCATGGCGGCTTGATTGAATCAGAGTAGTCGACAGATGAACAATCTTTACTCATTGTCTCACACTGCCAGGTCATAACCCATCGGGCCCACTCAACCATCTGAAGCACAAATGAGGAATGCTGACAATCACCTTCCTTGTATCTCCAATGAGCAGCAAACCCAAATTCTGCTTGCAAATGCATCTCTTTTGTCCGAATTTGTACTTCAAAGGGAACCTTGCCTTCACCCATCACAACAGTATGCAAAGATTTGTACCTATAAATTACAGAATCGAAGTCAGATGAAATGTAGATAAGCCATATGCAAGTGTAGACCACCATTCCAGAGTATGACATACCCATTGAACTTGGGGCGGCTAATGTAATCTTTCAGCTTTCCAGGTACCTCGGACCATAACAGGTGAACAACTCTCAAGGCTTTATAGCAGTCCTCCTCCTTGTCAACAATCAAGCGTAGCCCATATATATCATGGATGTCGTTCATGGTTAGCTTCTTCCTGCAAATAGAGACACAAATGAATGAATGATTGAAATAGTCTTTCTTCAACTACCCAAGAAATGCCTTGTATTATCTTTGCGCACTCTCTAATTTTCGAAATAAAAGATAAGAAGCAAAACTTAAAACCAGCTGCAGCTAAACAAATGGAGGGAAAGATAGAGGGAGAACGTACTTCAACATTTTGCAATAAATGCTGTACAAGCTCTTATGACGCCCAGTTAGGACATAAGAAATGCCTTCATCTTTAAGTGCTTGCTCTAATCTCTCTTTAGCATAACTAATCATTGCATCATCAGACGACTCCACAAGCTTTGAAGACAGTTCTTTGTGCTGGTCTGGGTAGAGATGCTTAAAACATAAATTTTCCAACTGCTCCTTCCAAGTAGATATTCCCAAACGATTGGCCAAAGGTGCAAAAATCTCCAAAGTCTCCTTTGCAAACCTTTGTTGCTTGGCCACTGGCAGTGCATCTAGTGTCATCATATTATGTAATCGATCTGCCAATTTGATGAGTACAGCTCTTGCATCTGCCATTGCAAGAAACATGGTATGCAGGCGGTCTGCTTCAGCTGACTTGCAAGCTGTATTGTTATCACGTGCAAGTTTGCTTAAGTGACTCAGCTTAGACACCTAATATGCAATAAGATTAGTTAGAATCTTCAAGCAACCAAATCAAAATACCAAAAAGACTTTACAGTACAATTCAGAACTTGTCAGTCCATAAAATTAGTTTCTCCCATGCTAACAAAATCCTTTGCTTACGTTTTACAGTTTTTACAAGGCAATCACAGGACTTCCATTGCTATTAGCTACATAAGAATTTAAGCAAACAAGAATAACATGAACTCTCTATTCAGATCATGGACATGCAGAAGGCAGAGTGTTTTTATCCTGCCATATAAGAAACCATCATAGATGCCACATTTAACAGGTTCACAACCAACCCTTCATGGCCTCTAACCTCAGTAGTGAATTTAACCCAACTCGGCCTCAATCCAAACTAGTTTGGACAGCCAACTTTAATTCAAATCTAATTGAAAAGTCCAACAGAAAACTCCCACATCAATATCCTTGGAGGCCAAGCTCTATTGCATTGACCAAGTTCTAGATGAATTAGTAGATACGCAAAACTAGTGCCACTGAGACAAGATTTCCAAGTCAATCTCCTGTAAAATCAAGTTTCTATTGGCGATAACTCAATAAGAGATGTTGATTCACATGCTAATTTTGAACAAAAAGATTAAAATATAAAATTGCATCATATCTAAAATTAAATGCATATTGATCTAGAGACGTGTTCCTCACCCCTTCAACTAAATCAGCAACCCCAGCGCCAAATGTCCCAAATATATAATCATAAGTCAGAAAAGAATCATCAAGTGTGTCATGCAAAAGCCCAGCAGCAACTACTGTAGAATTGGCACCAATCAAAGCGAGCAGCACTGCTGTTTCCACACAATGCTGCAAATACGGATCACCAGAAGCTCGCATCTACAGGAAACAATTTAAAGCCGTTTAACTCATAATATGAAACCAGAAACCACATATTCGAAGCAATATAAGTTCTGTTTACCTGCCCTCTATGCGCTTTCTCAGCTTCATAAAAAGCCTTAATAACGAACTCTTCACAAAAGATCTTGTGCCTCAACTGGGCCTTCAGCAGCAATTCTCTAGCGTAAGGCTCAAAACTACCTTCCACAAAAGCATCCTCCAAATTGAAGGTCAATTCATCCACCGAGGCAGATGAAGAACCCACGTCTAAATCACCATCACGCACCTCACGCACCTCAGAACTTGGGGAATCATAATCTAAGCAGGACCCTAATGCATTCCTCACAAACCCATCAAACAACCCACTAGTCCCACCCCGAATTGAACTCTGATAATTCACATCCCCACCCTTTTCGCATCCGATCCTCACTGGTTGACTCCTTGCGGAACCAACAGCGCTACTGCTACACGAAACGGGAGCTTGGAAAACCGATACTGGGCTCTGATCCCTTTTCCAAGAGGAGCCGCCAAATTTACTTGGCGAATAGGAAAAGGAGCAACTCAGTTCCTTCAATTCTTCCCCTCTATCATGCCACAGAGAACCCAATTCCTCTCCAGCACCGGAGAAGCTCGACAACGGAGCGTGCTTCACCGCCGGCGAAGAGAACAGGCACGAGAGGCCACCCATTACTGGCTTCTGAGACGTTGATGCCGTAGTGGAAGACGACGAAGACGAAGAACGAGACCCCAATTCGAAGTCGTAAGACGCATGAGCGTTGATCTGGCAAGGGTGCGGCGTGGAGCACACACTGCTTGGTGGGCTAGCGTATAAAGCTATAGTAGAAACCGCCATGCTTGATAAAGCTTCTGGTTTTGCAGCTTCTCCTCCCTTTTTAGAAAAGGGGTTTCAGATCCCAAACTCAAAATAACCAAATTAATAATAAAGTTAGAATTTTTTTTAAATCTACAATCTAATATACTCTTAGAACCACTAAATTTCGCATACAACCCAATGATTTAAATTTGTTTCAGATACCCAAAAGGAGTTTCTCCAAGCCCCAATAATTTTCAGAGACCCAGAATACTTTCTCTCTCCCACTAACCCAGTTGCTGTTTTCGCACACCCAATTGCAATAAAAGGAATTCAAACACAGGAAAAGTATTTTTGTGTGACTGTACAGAAGGAAATTGAAGAATTCAAAGATTCAAGCAGCGGCTTTTGATTGAGATGTATAAACTAAAAAGGAGAAGGCATTGGGCTACAATATATACAGATTTATAGAGATGAAAGGATGGAAGGTGAAGAAAGAAAAGGAACACTAGATAGAGGAGAATTTACAAGTGCTTGCCCTAATTTGAGAGAAAGAGAGTCAAATACGATTGGAAATGGAAGCACAAGGAGGAAAGAGGGTCTTAGATTTCCGCAGAATCTGTCTTCTCTCTGTTTTTTTTACCTCAGCAAGGTTATTTGCTTAGAGGCCAGGAAAGGAAGTGGTGCAATTACGAACTTGTCCTTGAAACATACCGCTACTGACTCTCTGCTATGGACCAGTAATGATACTCTCAAATAAGGTTATAGATGGATAAGATCTGTCGTTTCGTTGATCACTTTCCTAAATTAGTTTATTAATGTAACCAGATTTTTTTAGTTGAAAGCACAAATGAATCTGGACAGCTAAGTGAGAACAATAATAAAATGGGAAAAGAAAATGAATAAAAGAGGGGCAAAATGAATAAATAAAATACATTTGCTTTCATTGAATCTCTATTTTAAAAAACTAAATACTAAGTAATGTAATTTTTTTTTTGGGAGTTGTTATTTTTACATTATAATTTATTAATATCACATTTTTTTAAATATTTAAATAATAATATAAACTAAATTACTCCAATTTAAAAATAATTTTTTTTAAAGTTGACTAATCATATATTCTATTTTTAATTAAAAAATGGAACTACAATTAATAAGAGTTAAAAATAATATTATAATTAATCAAATTTTAAAAAAAAATTAAATGAGAATAATTTAGTCTATATCATATTTAAACAATAAATAAGGTGTTGTATTAGCAAACTAGAATATGAAAATAACGACTCCCTAAATAAATAAAGAGATGAATATAGGGAGCTACTATTTTCACATCTTAATTTGTTAATGTCACAAATTATTTAATGTCTAAATATAATATAAACTAAATTACCCTCATTCAAAAATATAAATTTTTTAAATTGGACTAATCATAATATTCTTTCTAACTCTTATTAGTTATAGCTCTATTTTTTTAATTAGAAAGAGAATATATAATTAGTCAATTTTAAAAATTTCTATTTTTGAATGAGGATAATTTAGTCTATATCATATTTAAACATTTAAAAAGATGTGACTTTAACAAACTAGGATATAAATATAGTGGCTCCTTTTTGTATACATAAATGAGGTTAGAGTTTCAAATCTTTATTTTTTATTAAATAAATAAAGTTTTTTTTGGGTGATGGATCAAGTTGATTTTTTTTTTAATAAAGTTAAATTTTTAAGTTTAGAACATTAGAAGAATAAAAATTCAAAGATAACATTTCAAATTTATAAAAAAAAAAATATTTGTATGAGTTATACTATAATGGAGTTATATTTGTTTGTTTCAAGTATTACACTTTTTATCATTATCTTATTAATTAGTTTTCTTCATGGTTTTGCAAGCTCAATTAATCAATTTATTATATATTTGTAAATAAGTCATGTTTTTTATTTGTTATAATTCTAAATTTGAACATAAAACTCATAAATCTGAAAATAATTTTAGTATCATTTAACTGCAAACTATTTAGTTCATATATTTTATNGCCAGTGTTTCCCAGGTTCCTGGTTTATCTCTCTTATTGAGTTATGATATTAATATTTTTCTGAAGGAAATGAGTATGACAATAATGCAGACATTTTTAATTTATGTCGATTATAAGGAAAAAAATAATGATTGACTTTTTGATAGGAAAATAAAATTCCATTAAAAAGTTTGCCCAATGTTACTTTATAGAATGTTATTCAATTAGTTAAGTTTTCTATTAACATTCATATATTTATAATATATTCATAATAAAACAAATCTAGTTAGTTAGTCCTTTTGGTAGAATTCTTATATTCAATCATCTAAAAAAAATCATTATCCAATTATACATTAGTAAAAACAAATCCGATCCAAGAAATGGATGAGATTATGAAATAAATAATGGCAAGATTGTTGAAAAATTCATGAATGGCCATGTGGGGCTACGGTTGGAATGGATCAATGAAATGCATTACTCTTACTCAGTTGAAGAAAACCATCATAACTATTAGCACTTTGTTGTTATTTTAATATAATCTATCACCCATCAATTTTTATTTTTAATTTTAAAAAGAGAAGGGCACTTTTCAATTACAGTGCCGCGTAATATTGTTATTTTATGTTCGAACTTATCCTCCTAATAATCCTGCTATTATTAAATAATACAGTAATTAATAATTCCATAATGTACGATGCGATGATGAATTGTTGAAACCCAAAAGTGGTATTGTCTCAGCTTTATCCCACTTGCATGCCCAATGCCCATGTCCATGAATTTAGACAAGACAACAATACTTCTTCACAGTGGCCCCACAAAGCTTTCGATATTTATTTGTTTCGCCATTTCACCGGCAAACATGAATGATGACGCGGATTCCCTGTAAATGGATGAGGAATCAGCCTTTTATTTATTTATTTATTTTATTATATATATATATCTCTCTCTCTCTCTCTCTCTCTTATGTTGCTGCCCACCATATTCGCACTTGTGTTGTAAAAGGAAGAAAATTGCAGATCTTATTAAATTATTAAATAGAATACAACAATTCAAAAATAGCAATAAATGAAATGGGATAGCGTATGCAACCGATTTCCCTATAATGAATAAATAAAATTTGCACTATTCATATTCATCTTTTATTTTAATCCAAGATATCACAATTTCTTCCTCCAATACAAATCTAAAAATGGTAGTTTAATCTATCGTAGGATTAGGATAGAGGATTGATATGTTATTATTTTTTATTGAGATTTTCATATTCTTTTTTTATTCAATTTAGATATTCCCTCGACAGGTCAGAGTGTAGAGGGAGAGAGGGAAGCGAAATCAAAAGTTTATATTTTTTTTAAAAAAAATACGGGTGGTACTTGAAACGGATATCTTTTGCTACCACCTTACCTTATCTTATTATTTATTATTATCTCATTTTATTGTAAAGTATAAAAATATCACAACACAATATTTGATTCATCAAATAATGAAAGAAAAACACCAAGAAAAGTAACAGAGGAATATGATTTGAGTTACATCAAAGAAATAAACCTCCTTAATTGGTGCCACTTTGTCTCACAAGACAACAAGATATAGGCTTCATCAACAAGTCAACATATATTATGAGTTATTCTCACTAAACAACGCTTCATGAACCATCAAACTGCTGTCTAAAATTACTTTAGAAACGTGACTAAATCTAGTTTTGTTTCTTTCAATCAAACAACACCAAAATATTGTCTAAAATCATATTAGGGGCATTACTGAAAATTCAAGAAAAAGGCCTGTTTTTATGTATTTTTTTGGCCAATGAAAATAGGTGGTCGAATGGTAAATTTTGGTGTACTACACTAGAGCGTCTGAAGGTCCAGATTCCAGAACACGAGGGACAAAAGAAGAGACTAGTGGCTAGCTGATAGGGACCACATCTCCGCGGCGATTAATTCGTTTTTTTCTGTTAAATTCAGTTTCGTGACGAGTTTGGCGGCACGTGGCATGACAGTATCGACCATTTTTTCCACGCGGTCAGCGTGTTCGGTCTCCACGTGGTCGGTATTGACGGCTATTAGTAAATTAGGTGAGTTTTAGTTTGAACACGAGTCACAGTCCACAGTGTACACTCCTCTTTCGGTCGTTTCCTAACTCACCCCGAGTCAGCTCAGAAACATGTGGGTCATTGTCTTCACATCCGACGGTGCCTATGAGTTTGACTTTCCCTAATTATGATTTCGTTTCTGTTCACTGCGTTACGGGGTTTAACTGGTACGGTATGTTGCTCTCAACTCTCAAGTCAAATTATGAACGGTAACCAATTACTGTTTGGTGTTTGCCACCCAGAATAGTAAGACATTTTGGAATCATTTGCAAACAATTTGTATTTGCCAAATGAGGGATGTCAAAATTGTATGTGCCAATCAAATCTGATGACCATGTTTATAGAATTAAATTTTATTAATCGAGCCTAGAGTTTTATGGTTCAAATATTACTCGTATTTGTATGGCGTACAATCTTTTTTTACAAGATTTAAATACATATAATGCAGTAGATGATAAATTAATTAATAATTAACACACTTGAAAGTTTTTAATAATACATCATGAAAATATATTTAATATAAAGGTTAGTAGTTAGCAGTAGAAATTCAATATATTATCATGAGAGTGATAGAGAAAAAGAAATGGCAAATTACTATATCAATCACGGAACTATATATAATCTTTCACTAGTTAAAGGAATATTCTTGATTACAAATCAATAATTTGTTCTGATAATGACGTGATTATAGCAAAATAATTACTTTTTAATAGTTAAGAATTTTGAGTTTTTTTTTTTCTTTTCTTTTTATGATTGAAGAACAAAACTGTAATAAGTAGGGAGATTTGTTTGTTTTGGGGGCTAAACAGGCAAAGAGGATGGGGTTAAATATGTGGGTATACACAGGCACGTGGTTTTGCTTATAAGAACGTTCACAAAACGTGCAAGCCAGAGCAATGCATGAGTGCACAATAATGTTGGATGTTGCACTCACGCCACGCATTTACGAGTGTGCTTAGATAGTGACTATTACATACTTTTTGGTAAGGCTGCGTGACAAGAGGAACTAAATGCAGCAAACGACAGCTGACAAAAGCTTAAACTTCAAAGATTTGAGTTGTATTTCGAAGTTAAGACGGCTTCTTAAGTCAAACTAAATACGTATGCATGCTCGCTATTCTCAATACCACAACCCTTCAAAGATATTAAACTTTTGTGTCTGAGTTTAATAATACTACTCAACTCTTCATCATAGGAATCAACATACATATATTTAATGTTAACAAATTCATTTGTTGTCATTTCTCAATGTTTTTACTAACTAAAAGAATATATTTACACTATTATATAAGTTAAGGTTCATAGTATTGGTTACATAAGATATATATATATGGTATAATTAATTGAATCTTCATTAATTATTTGGGAGAGGTACCTATATACGTGGGTGCCAAATAATACAAACTTTCCTTCTTATAAGGGCTGAAAATTTTGTGCTTTATTTTGACTTGTTTAAACTAAAATGGCTAAGTCATCTGTTTTTAAGCTAATATGAGTTTTGAGAGTTTACATATTGAACTTTTCTCTAAACGTTTCTCTCTGTTATAATGCTACAAATTTGTTCTACCGTATATTGGTGACTTTTCAAACTACTTTAATCTAATTTGTGGAGACTTTATGTTTGACTAATTGTAAAAGGTTTAGATATTATATATAAGAAGTATATGCTTAAAGATTTATACTATCATGTACCAAGAAATATTTGACTAATTGTAGCATGCCACATAAGAGTTTATGTGAAATATGTTACTTAATTAGAGTCTAGCCTTAACCCGAAACCAATCTGCCAAGTTTCTTATTACTTAATGTGGAGTTGGTTTCCCAGTTTAGGGTTTTTTTTTCTTTCTCAATTAAACAATTATCACGTCCCTTCAAATTAATCTGAAACATAACATGCTAAGTAATTGTATGAATTTGAACCACATTTTCCTATATGCCTATAACCTCATACAATTATCTGATAAGTGAGTATTCAAATTGATAGCAAATATCTATTATTAATAAATAAAACTTCTCAGTACTCTTTTTATTTATTTATTTATTCCAAAAATATTTTAACTATTTGAATATTGTAGTGGCCCAATACTAGGTCTAATATTGGCAAAAACCCATTTACCATCTAGGCCCAATTATCATATTACTCTGGACCTCCCCTATAAATGAGGTAATTTACTTAGCTCAGGTCACACTAACTAAAGTATCAGAGTTCGGGTAGCTTACAACCTGCCAGTGCCACAATCAAATTGCCCTAGATATTTATTTATTAATATTTGAATAAATTTTCAATAATA
Organism: Cercis canadensis; assembly: GCA_003255065.1. Classification (NCBI taxonomy): domain Eukaryota; kingdom Viridiplantae; phylum Streptophyta; class Magnoliopsida; order Fabales; family Fabaceae; genus Cercis; species Cercis canadensis. The sequence continues at coordinate 1,319,886 of QAOA01000393.1, forward strand.
ATCAATTAATGATTAAATCATATTCTCATTAACGTTTTCACGTAATCTTTTTATGTTGGTGGAACAACAAAATCCCAAAGAGAATATTGCTAGATTGCAACCAGTAATCTCTATATTACCAAAAAAAGAAACAAGTGATAATGGAACAAATTTGTTGTTGGGCTTTGGTTCTAAGTCACAACTTGATAATATTATTACAAACTTGGGCCCAGCCCATCCAATCATCCATTCTCTGCATAAGTCAAAAAATAAAAAATAAAAAGAAACTGCAATAGGTAGTGGCCTAGTGAGGTAGTGGCCTAGTGGCATAGTGGCGTATGGCCCACCTTGGCTCCATGTTCAAAAATTGTCAAGTGGCACTATTTATAAATTTCCAAACTATTAGCCTTGTTTTGGTGATAAACCCGTTTTTCGCCTAATATTTGCACAAAATCAAAAAGTACTAAACTATAAATTCACTGAATCCAAAGAAATTAACCCTCTCTAGTCTCTACTCTCTACTCTCTATAAACCTAAGTGAGCAGAGACTCACAGAACAAAAACCCTAGCGCTTTTTTTTTTCTTTTAGCACAAAGATTAAAGACCATTCCAATTGATTCAATCCCATTGAATTGATCAATCGAAGGCAAGCCCTTTACAAATCTCCTCAATCTCTCATTCCTACCAACCCTATCCTTCTAATCCTCCTCCGTTTCTCTGAAAAACTTGAAAAAGCGATTATTATGGATGATCTGGAGAAAGCGATTTTAATCATGTTTGATGAATCTGGAGCTGTAGACGATGGGTTGAAGAAACAAGCTAAAAACTTCTGCAATGATATTAAGGGAAAATCATCAATTTGTAGTTTGTGTATAGAAAAATTGTGTTTTTCAAATCTTGTTCAAGTCCAGTTTTGGTGTTTACAGACCTTACAAGAGGTTATCCAGGCTCGTTACTCATCAATGAGCCCGGAAGAGAAGTATATGATTAGAAGTTCGGTGTTTTCTATAGTGTGCCTTGAAGGCATCGATGAGAAGAGTTTTGCCGGGGTTTTAGAAGCCCCTGCTTTTATAAAGAATAAGCTTGCTCAGGTTATGGTTACTTTGATTTACTTTGAGTACCCAATGATTTGGTCGTCTGTTTTTGTCGATTTTTTCTCTCATTTGAGTAAAGGGAATGTGGCAATAGATATGTTCTGTCGGGTTTTGAATGCCCTGGATGATGAATTGATTAGTTTGGACTACCCTCGAAGCCCTGAAGAGCTGACGGTTGCTGCGCGAGTTAAGGATGCCATGAGGCAGCAGTGTGTTGCCCAGATAGTAAGAGCATGGTATGACATTGTCTCTATGTACAGAAATTCCGATCAAGAGCTTTGTACTAGTGTATTAGATTCTATGAGGAGGTATATTTCGTGGATTGATATCGGGTTGATTGTGAACGATGCCTTTATCCCTTTACTGTTTGATTTGATTTTAAATGGTGGGATGTCGGATCAACTCCGGGGTGCTGCAGTCAGATGCTTGTTAGCAGTAGTTTCCAAGAGAATGGAGCCACAATCAAAACTGTCCCTTTTGCAGAGTCTTCACATTAGTCGTATGTTTAGTTTGGTGGCAGGGGATGGTGATTCGGAGTTAGTTTCTGATGTAGCTGCATTGCTTACTGGGTATGCAGTGGAGGTATTAGAATGCTTTAAACGTATAAATTCCGAGGATGCAAAGAAAATCTCTATGGAGCTCTTGGATGAAGTTTTACCATCTGTTCTCTATGTAATGAAGAACTGTGAGGTAGATGCTACATTTAATATGGTGCAGTTCCTTTCAGGTTACGTTGCCACAATGAAAAGTTTTACTCCTTTGAGGGACAAACAACTGCTTCACGTGGGGCAGATCTTGGAAGTCATCCTTGTGCTGATCCGTTATGATCCTGTATACCGCAATAATCTTCATGTATGGGACAAAATTGGGAAAGAGGAGGAAGATAGGATGGTAGAGTTTAGAAAGGATCTCTTTGTTCTACTTCGCTGTGTGGGTCGTGTAGCACCTGATGTGACCCAGTTATTTATTAGAAACTCATTAGCAAGTGCTGTTTCAACTTCCTCAGATAGCAATGTTGAAGAGGTGGAAGCTGCACTTTCTCTTTTGTATGCCCTTGGAGAGTCAATTAGTGATGAAGCCATGCGAACTGGGAGTGGATTGCTGAGTGAGCTGGTGCCTATGCTTCTATCAACAAGGTTTCCTTGTCACTCTAATAGGCTAGTTGCTCTCGTTTATTTGGAGACAGTGACAAGATATATCAAGTTTGTTCAGGATAATACTCAGTATATTCCTATGGTTTTGGCTGCCTTTCTTGATGAAAGAGGCATACATCATCCAAACATCAATGTAAGCCGAAGGGCCAGTTATTTGTATATGAGGGTTGTAAAATTTCTGAAAGTGAAGCTTGTTCCTTTTATAGAGACAATTTTACAGGTAGCAAAATATTATCTATCCCTCTTTCATATTTTGTCTATTTCTTTTTTTTTTACTTCAAGTCATGCTTTAAAAAAAAAAATTCTACACATGGATCCTTCAATCATTTTTTTTTGCCCTCCATTTTTCGTGCATGCATAAATCTTATGATTAGTTATTCCTATCTCCTTTGTGTCTCCTCAATTTTTCTGAATGTTCTGTTGAACTCCCAGAGCCTGCAAGACACTGTTGCTCGATTTACAAGTATGAATTATACAATGGAAGAGCTATCCGGGGCAGAAGATGGTAGCCATATTTTTGAGGTATTCTTAGTTCGTATATCCTAAATTTTCAGATCAAGGGTGTCTTTGTGAAGGCTAAGGTAGTTGTTTATCTTCTGATTTGTTAATTGACACATCACAGGCAATCGGGTTATTGATTGGAATGGAAGATGTCCCAGTTGAAAAACAATCTGATTATCTGTCTTCTTTGCTCAGTCCTCTTTGTCAACAGGTTATTTTTGCTTTTAACTTAATGAGATATTTTGCCAAAAAGGGTTCTAGAAAAGGATTATAACGGTTTGATGTATGTGTTTTCCTGTGCTTCTCTAACACAGGTTGAGGCATTGCTTAATAATACTAAGTTATTGACTACAGAGGAGACTCATGCCAAAATTGCTGTGATTCAGCAAATTATCATGGCTATTAATTCACTCAGCAAGGTACTTTAGATAATTTCTTTTCCTTCGCTCTGCACTACATTCTTTCATAAAGCCCCCAAAATTTACAACTCTTATCGAGTGATAAGCAGATCTACTTTTTATATGATCATGGATTCTTAATTTTCAAGTTCAAAGGGGAGCTTAAGAGGAAGATATATCATATATTGACATTTTTCATTATTTCATCCCTTCTTATTACCATTTCTGACATGGTCCAGGGCTTCAGTGAGCGTCTTGTAACTGGTAGTCGCCCTGCAATTGGTCTTATGTTTAAGCAGGTTAGTGTTATACAAATTTTCTTTTGTTTGTGTTGTCTGGAAGTATATATTTTTTATCAGATGTCCATCCTCTATGCTGTTTTAGTGGTTATGAAGCATGTACTCTGTGGTGTGTAATTCTGTATATTGAGCCTATTTTTATTTTATCTGAAACAGCCTGTTGTCTCTTAATTTTCTTTTTTCGGTCTTGCTAAAGCTTCTTTTTCTTTCTTGTACCTAGACATTGGATGTTCTTCTGCAAGTTCTTATTGTATTTCCTAAAGTAGAACCTCTGCGAAGCAAGGTAAGATTTAACTATAGGAATTGAAAGCTCTTTCTTTTGTTAAATCATCGGTAATTGTCACCTAATATCCCCATGTGGCATGTAGGTCACATCATTTATACACCGCATGGTGGATATGCTAGGAGCATCTGTCTTTCCTTACCTTCCAAAGGCACTGGAGCAGTTGCTTTCTGAAAGCGAGGTACCATTTCTGATTAAGTTAATCAACTTTATCCTTTCGCAATTTCTAGATCTAGGTGCAATTCTTTGCTTTGCTGTTGATGTTCATTCATTGTAGATAGACTACCAAAATGATTATGTTGCTTTTGATTTGTGCTGAAGGTCCAAGAAATTGGAATGAGATGGCAATAGAATAATATGCTTCTCTCACCCCTCTGTTTTCTTAGTTGACTGTTGGAGCATGTTTGGTATATGATCCTGTTAATCTACATCTGTGGATGTGTGTATGGTAACTGAAATTTGGGTTGTGTCTAATATGGATTGTTCTGAAGTCAGCTTTTTGCTGGATTACTTTCTCAAGCCTTTCTGGCACTCAGGAGGTTTCCTTTCCTAAAGTAGCAGGGTTTTCAGTTAAGTCTAAAGCATTTACTCTTGATCTGAGTATCTGCTTTAGTTGCTATTGCTACTAAATTTGTGGCACATTAGGTCCTAATTTTCTTGACATTTCTTAGTATTTAGTGAAGCACTTTCAGGCACTTATCGAATTTGCCAGCTAGAGAAGCTTTGGGGTCCTTTTTGGTTCCATCTAATGATGGAGCAAGCAGTAACTGCAACCATATGAATGTGCATGTGTTTTGAAATATTTTTAGATAATATTATTCTTTGGTATTAAGTTAAAGATGTGGATTATGTTCTATTATTTTGTATTAGATTGAGAATAGCTTTAATTTGGTATGATATTTTGTGGACTCCTCACAAAATGAAAAGAAAAACTTTCTGATGTGAAGATAATGTTCTAATGCAGCCAAAGGAGATGGTTGGTTTTCTTGTATTACTTAATCAACTTATCTGCAAGTTCAACACTTTGGTGCATGACATTTTGGAGGAAATCTTTCCAGCTGTTGCTGGTAGGATATTTAGTGTTATCCCAAGAGATGAATTACCTTCAGGTCCTGGAGCAGTTACCGAGGTATGAAAATATTGATGCAGTTTAAGCCCTTCTTAATAACTGGGTAATTTATACTTTGGTGTGTCCTTTTGTTTTCTTTACTGTAAATTATACTTGTCATATGGTTGCTTTCTGTAATTGGTTATTTCTTATGGAATACCTCAAAAGTTGGTGAGACGGTTTGTGTTTGTGATATGTGGTGATATTTATAGTCCTTGCTAGCTAATGTTAAATGTCTTTTTTCTGAGATGCTTTTTTCATTTCCTACAAATTAAGGAACCTTGAAATGGGAAGTCTAAAATCTGATGGATCTCTAGAGTATTGAAGCAGTGACTGATAATTGGCTCTTAAACTATTACCATTTTGTATTTTGTTGTTGATACTGTAAATTTTGGTACCTTATGCAACGACAACATAAGATGTTAGTTTAGCATTTAACAAATAGCGTTATTGCTGTTATTCTGATTGGATCTTTAAAATGTTTGAACACTATAACATCACTATGATGTGCTTTTCAAGTTTCTTTAATTGAAGCACCATAATGGAGGAGAACCCACTTCTAGAAGCCAGGCTAAGGCTAATAAGAGGGGAGATCCTCCGCTCATATATGGAGTTCCGTGTCTCACCCAGTTGTTGTGGGACTCATGCTCCTGCATCAACCCTGTCAGGTTGGAAAGGGCGGACCCAGCACAAACTCCCCCCCCCCCCCCCCCCCCCCCCCCNCAGGAGGTTTGGTGGACAAACCAGGCTCTGATACCACTTGATGGAGGAGAACCCACTCATAGAAACCAGTTCATATAACACTTTTGCATAAATTTTTTATTTGTATTATACTGTTACATAATTTTATATATAATAAGACCTGGTTTGTATACCAAATGCTATTCTTATTCGGGGAGCTGTATTTTGCTGGATTTGAATGTGAAAATCTATTTTAGGGAGACATCATTTACATTTCTAAGTTTTTTGTTCTATGTTCTGTTACATTTATATGCATTATAAGATTTGCACCTTTTTCCTTGTAGGAAATTCGCGAATTACAAGAACTTCAGCGAACATTATATACATTTCTTCATGTGATTACTACACATGATTTATCTTCTGTTTTTCTTTCCCCAAAAAGTAGTGCATACTTGGATCCAGTGATGCAGTTGTTGTTGTACTCTTCTTGTAATCATAAGGATATTCTTGTTAGAAAGGTATGTATAATGGTTGCTAGTTTATTGAATTACATGTCATCAACATAACCTGAAATCTGAATCTAACTTTTGGATTCCACAATTTAGGCATGTGTACAGATATTTACTAGATTAATTAAAGATTGGTGTGCCAAGCCATCTGAAGAAAAGGTAAATTCAAATCACTTCTACTAATCCTAGATTTTGAGAATGTGTTTGTTTTCTTGTAACTAAAGGCCAGTGTTTCCCAGGTTCCTGGTTTTCGAAGTTTTGTGATTGAGGCATTTGCAACAAACTGCTGTTTGTACAGTGTGCTTGACAGATCCTTTGAGTTCCATGATGCAAATACTGTAAGATTCATTTACTATTGTTTATACATTCTCTTGGCCACTCATCTAATGCTATGTTTGGGAGTTTGAAGGGGATGAAATGGAATGGATCATAAAGGGAAGGGAAGGGAGGGGAAGGATGGGGAGTTACCTTCCTCTTGTTTGGATGCTTAAGTAAGAAAGGGAGGGGAACTTCCTTCCCCTTGTTTGGGAGTTAAAGTGAAAGTGGAGGGGAAGGAATAAGTTATAAAAGCGAATTTCCAATGCAGTCCTTATATTTTTATTTTTGATAAGAACTTAAGGGGTATGTTAGTAATTTCATAACTTTTTAATTAAAAAGATGTTTCGTTCCATTGCCTCCACCCTGCTTTGGGCTGGGTGGGGGAGAAATATGGGGGTTTGAGGGGGACAAAATGGAATTGGGTCCCTTTCCATTCCATTAATTCCCCTTGCTTAAAAATCTTCCAAACAATGGAATGCCACTTTTTCCCCTTCCATTCCATCCCTTCCCCACTCCGTTCCATCCATCCAAACATAGCATAAGTGTTATAATGCTGTTGCCAAAGATTACCATGTACATATTAGGATATCTCCATCCTTTTGCACTATGTTAGGTCATTTATTTATTAAAAGGGTTGAGTTGTTCTGCACAGGAAAATATTGGTTCATCATCTGGTTTTAGTCATGGGATTTATTGTTGAGTTCAATATAAGGCTGGAGACACCGCATATGTTATATCTCCTCCCCTCTCCTCCAAAAGAAGGATAAAAAATTTCTAGTTATGTGAGGAGCATTCAATAAGGTCAGCAGTGGAAAATTTTCAAAATAGGATTTTACACACTTGTACTACAGGAAAAAAAGGTATTATTGTATATCGTGAACTAGATAAAAGTGATTATACATATGAGTTACTTAAAGTAATACCACAGAGATTATGAGTATAAAAGGCTGCAATAGTGACAAAATTATGAATATAATGAAGTTTTTGTTTCAAATATTGAAGCTTTCATGAGTATATGATTATCTAAAAGAAGTTCGGCAGAACTATAGTCTGAAAAACAATTGGTGGTTGTTATGGAGCTATAGAGTTAACTTGCTAGCTAAGAGGAAGCCTCCATTCTGACTTGCTTGTCCTTCTGGAACATGATTGTTATCCTTAAAGAAATAGGGGGATAGGACTAGTTATATATAGTTCAATGCTACTCATATGGTGGTTCCTGCTCGGTGAAGTATTTGATGATCTAACCCTGTATAATCTAGTCCATTTGTAGGATAGTTTCAACAGCTCTTGATTGGTACATAGAACATACTGATTCTGCAAATGGAGTGGGAACATGCAAGATAACATAATCATCTGGTTTACAATGTCAATTGAATTCTCATCTTTAAGTGCTTTGTTTTGATAGTATATGTCATACTTAATGCTCATTGTGTTCTATCTGGCAGCTTGTTTTGTTTGGAGAAATTGTGTTTGCCCAGAAGGTCATGTATGACAAATTTGGTGATGATTTTCTCATTCAATTTGTATCAAAAGGATTCTCTGCAGCACATTGCCCCCCAGATTTGGCAGAGCAGTATCGACTAAAGTTGCAGGTACTTCTTGCGCTGAAATAGTATCAAGAATTTCAGTGGTCCTGCTGAAGCATAATCTTATTAATGCCTTTTGTCCAAATGTTCTTATACTTTCCTGATATGTAAAATTCTGCTCTACCATGTTAGCTGTTGTCAATCACTCAATTAAAAAATGTCTTTCCTGTAGATGTCTTGCTATGTGAGTTTTACCGTATATTGTTTTTTAGGTGAATCACCCATTTTAATGAAGAAAAAAATGGAAAAAAAAAAAAAAAGAATAACCTATTTGAATAGTTATTTCAATGGACCTAATGTTGCATTCTCTCTGTTGCAGGGTAATGATATCAAGGCACTGAAATCATTCTATCAGTCACTCATAGAAAATTTGAGAATGCAGCAAAATGGAAGCCTTGTTTTCAGATAGCATTCTTATAAGGGATCAACGATAAAGTGTTCTTCCTAAATGGCTTAATTTTTTGTTGCCAGTGTCCTGGATTGGGGCTATAATTCCTGTCCACGAAAGGTAACTAAGGCTATTTCTTGTGATAAAAGTTTGAACTCTTTCTTTCTTACGTTTTTGCCCCAATGGTGTAGTTATGGTGATAAATATTGCAGGTTTTTGTGTATATAGCTTTTGTGTGGCCGTTTTGTGGATGAGGTATGAACATTCTCCTGGCCCTAATTTGATGAGTTCATCTACAGCCTAAGCAACCAGTAAAGCGGCTCAGTTCTTTTCTTTATTCTTTGCTCTACAGTTGTACATTTTCGGGAATTCCTCTTAATTATGAAAATTTCAGTTGCATCCATCGGTTTGAAGCTGCTCAGAATGAGATCAAAATTTTGGTATTTGATCTATCTTTTCCTTTAAAATTTTGTATTGATTGATATCTACAATTCTGCTTCTCATATTGTTTCTTGTACTTCATCATTGACCTTTTGTATACCTTTGTTCCACAAGGTTTATTCAACGTGATTTAGAGGAAAAGAATGATATTTATGTTGGATTTATTTTCATTACGTGTAGCTTTCAATTAACACATAACAACTATATATTCAAATAGAATAACCATTTATAATAACTAAATATCTAACTCTGTAACCACATATCCAAGTTAAGATGATGTGATACATACATTACTATATATTCGAACTATTAGCAGTCAATCAAAGATGAATGAAAAGGAAAAATAAAATACTAGCGTGAAAATAGAAACTATGCAAACCGTTTATTGGGTTGTTAAGGACTTGAGGAAGACTTGATTGTGGTGGTTGTGACCTACAATTATGAGAAACTGACTTGATACTATGTGTTGATTTCACTTTTTTGACTAATAACTACCATTAGTGCTGTTGTCTAAAAGGACGACGCCGTTTGACCGATAATTGCCATTAGTGTTGTTGTCTAAAAATACGACGCCGTCCGGATTTGAATGCCCCAGTCCAAGGATACATCATATCCCAAGACCTGCATTACGTTATATACAAGATTAGATTAAGCAAATGTTTGGAGGTAGAGTTAAAAATTAAAAGAAAATAAATTGAAAATGATATGATATTATATAAATTTTTATTATTTATTTACTAAATTATAATTACTATTTTTATTCTCTAATCTGATAAAAAAAAAATATTATAACAAGTGATGTCACCAGATGTTTGATCAGTGTGTAGACGTCACCAAGAAACTGGGGCAAATGACGGAAGACCAAAGAGAAAATTGAGGGATGGAGTGAGAGAAGAGAAAGGATTTGGTGGAATGGAAAATGAAAAGCAGAAGATGTAGTAATATGAGGAAAATTAAGTAATTTGATAATGCATGATCACAATAATTAATTAAACTTTGCAAGTAAAATAAATAGAGTATTGAGGAGTGACTGAGTTATCAATGAAAGGTGAGGAGTGACTGAGTTATCAATTATCATCATGCGATTAATAATTTTTATCTTCTTTTTCTTGGTCTGGAAAGTAGTTAGTGGAGTCCAGCTAAAGTTAATAGAGAATCCAAAAAGAAAAGGAACAGCTCCAAGCTCGTGTCCCGTCAAACAAGAAATCTTGAATCTTCACAAAAACGGGTTGACGCCCAAACTTTATGCAATCCTTCTCAGCTTTCAATGTTTGAATTCTCTTTTCTTTTCTTTTCTTTTTTTCTGCCTCCAATCTCTTTGTTTATTTATTTTACTCATATATCTTTCATAATATTACCTTTCTAAATACAAGCTCCACTTTTGTTCTTTTACTATAATACTGCTCTTACTATCACAAACTTGTTTGCTTTTAATCTTCTTTCTTTTTTATTATGCAATTTAAATGGATGACTATCGTGTTGGAGTCCTTAAAAAAATTGTTATATCACATTTATCTTCCTTAAGTAATGAAACTCTTACGTTCATAATTTTATATAATTGCACAGTATCCTCATTCTTTATATATATAATAGTGTAAGAGTTGAATGCATATACTTTTAAATAATTTCTTTTACAATGTAAATTTTATCGATTCAGCTACTATTATATATAGGTGTTGATAAGATTTATAGAAATGGGATGTGATACTAGAAAAAATATTAGTTGACCATAGAAAGAAAAAGGCTTAAATGCAGTTTTGGTTTTCCTATTTTATTTGAATGAATGATTTGGTCCCCTATTTTAAAAAATCACAAAATAATCCCTACTGTTTAGCATGACGTTGCACTTTTAATCTAGGACACTAACGCCGTCCAAATTTTGACTGAGTCTGACGTGGCATAGACGTCACCAATTATCAATATGACAGATGTCATTCCAATGTCTATGTCACGTCAGCCTCACTGTCAACTTTTGGACAGAGTTAGTGTCCTGGACCAAAAGTGCAATTTAGGGGTAAACAATAGGGACCATAATATAATTTTTTAAAATGGGGAGACCAAATCGTTCATTCAGGTAAAATAGGAGGACCAAAACTGCATTTAAGCCAAAGAGATAAAAAAAAAAAAAAGTGAATATACTTCAATTAAAAAACAAAAGCTTGAGTATCACATATGTTTGAAGCAATAGAAGGCGTTTTAGGTGAAAAAACAAGTAGTCCAATACTATTAAATTAGACTTAACATATACATATGTATAATGTTTGAAGTATTTTAAACTAGAATTTTCTTTCTTAACCTTTTTTCCCCAAACCTAAACTTCAAAAGGTTCTAGAAAAGAGAAAAATTAATGGTTATTATACACTATTGAGATGTTCTCAAATCATTGAATTTAAAATCGTTAGATATAGTGTGGTGTTAATATGTCTTTACTTCATGTAATAATTATTCTAATACAAATTTAAACTTTTCTTAGATTTTGTCGTTCTCTTAACTTTTTGGTGGAAATTATAAATGTGGTACAAGGAAATGGAAATGCCGATTCAGCTAACTAGGCTGGTAGATATCATCATTACGTGAGTGGTAAGCTTCAACTTCAATGCCACTTTTCTACCGCTCCTTAGTCACACACGTTGTGGAGAATCTGGCCAAAAAAAAAAAAAGAAAGAATTAATGATGATCTCAACTTGAAGGAAAAAAGGGGGAAATTGTTGACTACTTACCTCAGAATGAAACAAAATCAATGGCAACATTTTTCTTTCTTTTCTTTTCCTTTAATATATATACCAATGACTGGTAATTTTTCATTGTAGGAAATGAAAATTTTAATTTTGGTCCTTCTCAATTTGATTTCCCTTTGACTCATAACTTTTGTCTTTCTGCAGCGATAATAGTGATGCTGTAATATGAACATATATATATATAATGATGCAAATTAAATGGATATTTTTGACACCTTATGAAGCTTCCTAGTCCCAGAATGAAAACTATGAAATTAGCAAGCAACAGCAGGATTAGCATATATAATTAATTGAAGTCCAATTCTCACACTTACCCCCCAAAAGAGCAGCTTATGAAATTACAAAGAAATAGCAATGTGATCAAGTGCATCTAGACAAGACATAGAGATAACTTCTATTCTAATTTCTATGGGGTATGAACTTCCAAAAGAATTGTGGTGTCAATATTCAAAGTCAAGGCTGGGCCAAGCAATAATCTTGTGTTTATACTTTATAGTACAATAATGTCGTGGTAGCAGATTTTATCTTTCCATTAATTAACAAAAAGAGTAGCAGTCTTTTCATTTACAATTTTATATTACTATTTGAATTCAGATGAAACATCTAAAGTTTTTTCTTATTAAATTCAAATGAGATTATTTGTACAATTGCGTATGATTATAATTTATAAATATAAAATTGTTTGATAAAATAATATTTTTAAAATAATTATTAGGATAAGAGGCAGCAGCCATGTCTGCTACCTGGCTTTAAAATACTATGCTATAGACTATAGTCCATTTGTTCACCCTGAAAACTTAACTGCAACCAACTAAAAGGGTGGACAGGTGGATTTTTTTTCTTTTTTTTTTTCCATCATGTTGTGGGGTTCTTTATCAAAGTCTTAAAAAAATAGAAAGCTTTCCTTTGGGCTTGTCACCTATAAAAGCCAACCCTCCCATCATTTCATTTTGCACATAGTGATAAACCTATCAAACTCACGGTAGCCGGCACCACAATTCACAAAGCTTCATAGAATATGCCTTCCAGAAGGCTCTTGTTGAAAGCCTTGATACTTGGTTGTTTCAAGGCCAAGCACCAATCCCAGGACCCAACCATAGTTCCCAGAAAAACATGTTCAAGGAGGCTATCCCTCTCCGATTTGAGCAATTCTTCATCACTCTCTATCATGAGTGATTTATCCAATTCTCTTGTTGGATCAAATCTTCATATCTTTACTTACAAGGAGCTCAAAGATATCACACACAACTTCAGCAAAAGTAGTATTCTTGGGGAAGGTGGGTTTGGACAAGTATATAAAGGATTCATTGATGACAAGCTTAGGCCTGGACTGGAAGCTCAAGTTGTAGCAGTTAAGAAGTTAGATTTGGATGGTACACAAGGTCATAGAGAGTGGTTGGTAAGAAGAGTTTTCAAACCTCTCAATATTATTAAGTGTTATTATTATTATACCAAGCATATTCTTTTGTCAAAAGCAAGTCTTTTTCAAGTGATGAAATTTTCTTGACCTTTCTATTGGCTTTTTTCTTTAGGCTGAAGTAATCTTTCTGGGGCAGTTGAAGCACCCTCATTTGGTGAACTTGATTGGCTATTGCTGCGAAGATGAGCATAGGCTTCTCGTCTACGAATACATGGAGCGGGGCAATCTTGAACACAAGCTTTTTAAAGGTACATGCACATGTCTTGCTCTAAATTGGCAAGCACAAACATGTTTTCAATATGCAGCTTCAATGGTTTCTTACCCAAAATGGTTACCATTCTGATAAATGCAGGTTATTTGGCAACCTTGCCTTGGCTAACGAGACTTAAAATAGCAATTGGAGCTGCAAAAGGGCTTGCTTTTCTTCATGAAGAAGAGAAACCAGTCATATATAGAGATATTAAAGCCTCAAACATTCTATTAGATGCTGTAAGTTCTAGTTAGCCCATTTTTCACTGAATAGGAGCAAACTATTCAAGTTTTAAAACAATTCACAAACTGACATGGCTTTGTTTTAAAGGATTACAATGCCAAACTCTCCGATTTCGGGCTAGCAACAGATGGTCCAGAAGGAGATGAAACACATATCACAACTCGGGTAATGGGTACCCATGGTTATGCTGCTCCTGAGTATATCATGACAGGTACTCTAGTTTATCCACTTTCAAGGAAAACCTCAATTAAAATTTGTGTTATACTTCGTGGCTAGACCATTCTACTCTTACAAAGCTCTCAATAATATTTGAACCTAAGACTTTTAAGTTGAAGTGCTTAATGCTTAACCATTTAACTTTTCATCAGTAAAAAAACTTTTTAAGAATATCTTAAATTAATTTAGTAACTTTTTTTTTCCTTTTTGTTTCTTTTAGGCCATTTGACAACCATGAACGATGTGTATAGCTTTGGAGTGGTTCTTGTGGAGCTACTTACAGGAAGGAGGTCTGTGGACAAGAAAAGAGCCACTAGAGAACAAGATTTGGTAGAGTGGGCAAGGCCTTTATTGAAGGATTCTCATAAACTTGAAAGAATAATGGACCCAAGACTTGAGAGTCAATACTCTACACAAGGGGCTAGAAAGGTTGCAGCTTTAGCTTATCAATGCCTTAGCCATCAGGCAAAGTCCAGACCCACAATGCGCACTGTGGTTAAGACCTTAGAGCCTCTCATGGACTTAACAGATTTCCCAGTTGGCCATTTTGTTTATATTGTTCCCAGTGAAGCAGAGAATGCAACTTCAGCTCAAAGCAATGTGAAAGAAGGAGAAAATGACCATAATAAACAAAGCAGTAATGAAAAGAAAAGTGAACAACAAGAAGAAAAGGGCCCAAACCGGCTTCGAAAAAGTCTTAGGCATAGACGTCAGATTAAGCTACTGAGGAATCGTGCAGTTTACTCTGATACTACTCTCTATAAAACTCTTGGTACCAGTCTATACTCTCCCAGACAAGGATCACAAAAAGAGGGAGATGGGCATGTATTAGCATAATTGATCTTCAATTGTTCATGCTGTATTCTACTCTTAGTAAAAAAACAGATAAAGAAAAAGGATAGAGTAGAGATAGAGAGACATATTGTACATTAGACATTTCTTAGTTTATTTTTTTTTTCATATATTTTTTGGTTGGAATTTCATGGTTCATTTTCACAAATTCCAAGATGTTTTCATATTCTGTGGTGGGGCTTCTGAATTTTCCCAATTTGCTAGTTTGATGTGTTGTTTGTTTTCCCATTATAGGTCTTGAGTAGAAAACAAATAAAGAGCAATATAGTCGTATACCCTCTGTACTCTGTTTCTTGCATATGCTTCCTTGTTACATACGCTACAAAGGCTCAAAAGTTTGTTTGAAAAATGGATGATTTTGAAAGTGAAATGGACCCAATTGTTCATTGACTTGTGTGGTTGACCTGTGCCGTGTATGGACAAATGGTCGTTTCCAAAATTATGGCACCAAAAATAGTTTACAAGAAGATTCTGCTGCAAATATGGTTTACATGTGGGGAATAAATTAATGAAAAAAAAAGGAAAACAGTATGCTGACTGAGACTGGTGATGTCATGACCATATCACTAGTTGAGGCCATAGTTGAATATCTGTCAACTGATATAATCCATTTTATTCAAAATTTAGTTCATTCTGCAAAGAGAAGGTTTGGTTTTGAAGTTTGAAGAGGAACGTAATGATTACAAGTTTTTCTTTTTTTTGCTCATAGGGTCAATTTTTCAAGCTTAGGTGCATCTCATTTCTCTGCCATTCAGAACCAATACCTAAAACAAACAAATAAATAAATGAAGAGAAATCAATTTACAGAAAGGAGGCGAGGGATTCTATCTGCAGCAAAGAAAATATCTCCTATTTTCATTTGATATAAGGAGTCAATTCTCAATAATTAGTATAGGCATAGCCAATTCAACGTTTTAACACTGCAAGAAAACTTGGGCAACAGTTTTATTCTTCAACAATTGTTTTGGCTAGAGTTATGTCTTCTTCCTTTCTTTACCAACCCCAACCAAGACATTAGTGGGGTTAATGAAAATCACTTGTGGTAAAGCTAAAATCACAAACCAAGAATCTACATCTGTCATCTGGTAAGATGTCAACAATCACAACAAAGACTAATACTAATCAAACCCATTAATTGTCAATAGTGAAATATAGATAGGGTTATCATATATTCTACCACTAAGTTCATGACATTTAGAGACTAAGAAATGCATTATTTGTTTTAAATATGCCTTTGATATTGTTCCAATGCAAGTAAAATGCATATAGTCTACTGTTTTAGTGGTCCAATAATGAGAATATCTTGTACAAAAAGCCAAAGTTTGAGGGTTGAATATTGTACGTGCATTTTGGATTTTTCATAAAATAAGATTCTCTATTAACATTCATGGGAGTCTTTATTGAAGGACATAACCATCATAGACATCGACGGTTGGACATAACCTTTGTTGTTGCCCTTCCTTTTCAAGCCAAAATTATGTGAACATAGGGGCAAAGGGAAAAGGGTTAAGGAAAATGGAAAATAAACTGTGGCAATTAACGTCTTAGAACTACCTTTTTGAATGAAGCAGAACAAGATTAGGCATGGTACCACGCAGAAGATTCAAACTTCAATTTAGATGTAATGAATAAGTCTAGATAGTGTGTATTCTATGGTCAATTTATCAAGCACTAAGGATTGAAGAGTTACAAAGGGAAACCACATATTGGATTCATTATGGGAAAGATAGAACATAGAATTTTGTTAATCTGTGACCAAAATACTAAGTTTATCCACTATATCACTTTCTTCTTTCCTGCATACTATTCGTTCAACGGTGGCTGTGCCTCTCAAGGGACATAGAAGATGAATTTGTGCATCTAATGATGTTGAGTGTCAATAAATTGGGCTGAGAAGCGTTCAGAACTGAGGCATGCACCAACTTGTCTTTTTCCTTTTTTCGGTGGTATCTTATCACAGAAAATAAACCCTGCAGCATATGGTACTTGTCTTTAGAATTTCCCTTAAAAACCTATGTCCTGCAAGGTACAATTCACACCATCAAGATTTAGTCAGAGAAGGGATCATTAGCATAAGGTGGAGCTCCAAAACTTACCATTCCTAGGGAACATATAGGAGTACCAAGTTCGACACACTTGAAGATGCTTTTCTTGAATAAAATTCTAAATTTTTTCGTTTGTCTCCCATGAATCTCTTTCATTTCTGCACCCTACAATCATTCTGATAAAGTAGAGACCCTCTGCACAGATAATACTCATTCATTACCTCAGCCACCATTGACATAAAATTCAAAATATATTATTACATTATTTAGTAAGAGAAGATTACACATTTGTCAATGGATAGAATCATAATTTATATAACCACTTTTTTGTATAGAGTTCTGTAGACTCTTTGATTGGAATATAGCATTTCAAAAATAATTTTACATATTTATTATATTTTTTAATTTATTTATCTTAATATTATACTTTTTAAAAATTAAAAAACAAAAAAATATTATAAATATGTAAAATTATTCCGGTCAAAGAGCCAAGCTCTGTACTCATTGCAAAATTTATTTTAATGTTGAGCAACACAGATTTTCCACGCCTACAATATTACTATTAATAAGTTGTTAGCATGTCATGTCATTTGTTTGCAGCAGCACATGACTTGGAAACTAAAGCTATAAATAAATAAAGAATGCAGTTTTCATCATGAAAAGTTAGTGTTAATTAAGAAATTAAAAATTGGTCTAATCTCAGCAACCTCGCTGTCTCTTTCTTCCGTCACAATGAATCAATGTAAAAGCAATCTCTTGAACCTATCTTTCTCTTCCAAATCTCGCAAACTTAACCTAATGATAAATACATAATAATCTTTCTCTGCAAACTGCGTGTAAAATAAAATATAAATTGGACAAAGAAAAGCTAAATGTAAACTTCAGAGTCTTAGATTGTGCTATAAATAATTAGAGATTGTTGTGTATATAATATATCATNGCAACCTCGCTGTCTTTTTCTTCCGTCACAATGAATCAATGTAAAAGCAATCTCTTGAACCTATCTTTCTCTTCCAATTCTCGCAAACTTAACCTAATGATAAATACATAATAATCTTTCTCTACAAACTGCGTGTAAAATAAAATATAAATTGGACAAAGAAAAGCTAAATGTAAACTTCAGAGTCTTAGATTGTGCTATAAATAATTAGAGATTGTTGTGTATATAATATATCATTGAGTAAAACATCATTTTGGTCCTTGAAAGATTTGGGATCAAACAAAATCGTCCCTAAAAGATAGGAAACAACAAAATGGTCCTCCAAAGATGTAACATCCATAACAAAATAGTCCTCCGTTAGTGTAGTCTGTTTGCAGGTGACGGAAGTGCTGACGTGTCACCATTAAATGCTTATTTGACCTGTTAGTGGTTGACGTGGCACACTAAAATGGTCCTTCTTCATTTCTTCCTTATTTCCCCATTTCCTCTCCCATTCACGCACACCCCTTCTTCACCTTCCTCCATTTTCACTTCTCAAGCTCCCACCCAAACACCACGCACCACTTGGAGAGAAAGGGGCGAAATGGGGAAGAAATGAAGAATGACCATTTTAGTGTGCCACGTCAGTCACTAACAGGCCAAATAAGTGTGTAACGGTGACACGTCAGCACTTCCGTCACCTGCAAACGGACTACACTAACATAGGACCATTTTGTTATGGATGTTGCATCTTTGGAGGACCATTTTGTTGTTTCCTATCTTTCAAGGACGATTTTGTTTAATCCCAAATATTTCAAGGACCAAAATGGTGATTTACTCTATATCATTACTCTTCTAACTTAACCTACCAAACTTCTTGTTTAAACTTCAAAGCCTTCAGTTCAGTTTTGTTTGCTATCTGTTTAATTCTCCCCCAGTACCATGGGCTTATAATATGTAAGGCCCAAATAAGAAAGGGCTTTTTCTTAACATGATGGGCTTGTTTGAAGGCCTGTATAGTAATTTTAGCAGAGTATTTATAAGAATAAGATCCCAATAAAATTCACTCTCTTTTGGGTTGGGGCAGGGGTCACAACAATTCACATGTCTCATCTTTACACCAAGATGAAAAAGAAAAAAGAGGGCCACAAGGTCAAGTCAAGACAAAGTATTTTAAAGTTTTGCAAGCAGTTGAAGTTTAGTAAATCTTATATTAAATTAATAGAAAGTTATTTATTTATGAATAAGGTCATTTGTACTCATGCTTTTTTTCTTTTTATTATTTTTTGTATTTCTCTTCTCTCTTTTTATGGGTCTGTTATCTCTATTTTATTACCTGCATGTGTGTTGTACAGAATTACAACTAATTTATAGTAAATAACTCGATTTGTCAATAGAGTATTAGACTTGTACTATGGTTGTACAATTACTCAATTATTATCTTTCTCATTTTTCAATAACTTCTAAGTAAAGAAAGATTTCCGTTTGCAAGTCTCAGATTCACTTTAAAATATGCATGTTAATGAACTATTTAATCGCTATGATTAGCATATGTAAAGATCAAGCTCTCATGTTAAATATATATATATACCAAATGAAATCGGCCCAATATTTGTTTTATGAATAGAATAGATATGGACTAATTGGTCATAATTCAAGCTTTCTTTTTCATTTTTGCCAAAAATATAATTCATGTTGGAAAAATCATTGGCAATTATATTTTTATTACCTACATATNATTCAAGCTCTCTTTTTCATTTTTGCCAAAAATATAATTCATGTTGGAAAAATCATTGGCAATTATATTTTTATTACCTACATATCATATCAAAACAAAAAAGTGAATAACGAGAACATAAGAACGTTATTTTAATTTGATATTTATTACAAAAGGAGTGATTGTTCCACTGAGTTCACATACTATAGCAAATTCCACATTATGCAATCGCAGTACTACATAAAACTCATATATAGCTGAGATCCTTCAAATCCCTCAATTTATTATCTTATTATAGAGAAAACCCTAATTAGGATAGGCTATAAGGCAAATTACATAAAAGGGGTACTATAAGGCAAATAATTTTTTTTTTATTTTTCTGGTGAATTAAGCAGGCAATAATCATATAGAGTAAAGATGAGGTGGAAGTCTAGGCTCAATAACAGCTTCAAGAGGGAATTTTTTAGGTGTAGAAAGCCCAAAAGTTTCCTCCATATTCAAGTCCTCTTTGGTCATATTAGGAGGCAATTTCCAATTAAAGCCATGCAAGAGATTAGCCAAACTTGCTTGAATGACCTTAAGGCCAAGTGGGTAGCCAGGACACATTCTTCTACCAGCTCCAAATGGCAGCAACTCATAGTCATGGCCTCTCACATCAATATCCTTGCCAATGAACCTTTGAGGTTGGAATTCATTAGGGTTATCCCAAAGTGAAGGATCTCTGCCTATGGTCCAAACATTGACAAGCACTTGGGTCCCTTTGGGGATGTCATAGCCAGTAATATTGAAGTCCTCACGGGCTTGTCTTGGCACTAACATGGGTGCCACTGGGTGGAGCCTCATTGTTTCTTTAGCAATTGCATTAACATAAGGTAAATTCACAATGTCTTGCTCTTCAACCCATCTCTCTCTGCCTATTACTCTGTCTAGCTCCTCTGTTGCTTTCTTGAACATCTCTGGCTTTTTCAACAGCTCAGAGATTGCCCATTCTACTGTCACTGCAGAGCTCTCTGTCCCACCTGCTATAAGGTCCTGATCATATAGATTTATGAAAAAAAAAATAGAATTAGAAAATTCATATTAAATTTGTTTTCAACTAGATAGTACACAGTAATTGTGGTAAATCTTATATTCGGCTTTTTGTGGAGAGGATAGTACATCAATTATTAAAGTTTTAAGGGCCACTGATTAGCAAGAGATAACCTCTTGTCAAAATATTACATCAATTATTGAAGTTATAAAGGAAAGTGGTATGAGGCTTCATTAATTTGGTCAAGTTAGAGGATGAACCGAACGTATGCGTAACCATTTTAAAATTCTCTGTCCTAATTAAAACACTTTGAATCTTCTTCTTAAGACGACTCTAAAATTAATGGAAAGGAACTAGTAAACCATTGACATTTGGTTCATTAATTAAATACAGAATCCAAGTTGAAAGGGGCATTGTGCAGTCATTTTAAAATGAGCTCAAGTAGTAGGTTGTTTTCTTCATAAGACAAATCAATTGTTTTTATCGATCTGATTTCAGCAAATTGAGCACACGTAGCCTGTTATCTTCATAAGAAAAAGTATATGAACATCATGCTACAGTATTTTTTTGCTAAAGATAAGATATATTATATAGACTAATCTAATATAAAAACAACTCAAAGTCATGTCAATATGTCAGCCTCAACATCACCCAATCAACTTGCAAGTTAATTTCTTTTTATATTTTTTTTTATTTGAGTTTTTTGTTTGACTAATGGAAAAAAAATAGAAATAAAAACTTGTTCATAACTTTGAAGTTGAAGTTAAGCATGCATACCTGAGTAAAAGCTTTGACTCCATGCCTCTCAAGCTTAACTTCAAGAGTAGGATCATCAGCAAGCTGCAAAAGCACATCCACCATATCTTTGGCTACATAATCTTGGACCCCTTTTCTTCTCTCATCGTGTTCATCCAACACATGCTCCATAAACCTATCAAATTTCTTGGCTAAAACCTTCATTCTCTTTATATAACCCTGCAAGTCCAAGAAATTAATCCAAGGAATGAAGTCACCAATATTGAAAACCCCATTTAGCAAGAACAACTCATCCAACATCTTCTTGAACTCCTCCGGCGAAACGATGGCGTTTTGAGTGTTCTCTGTGTACTTCTTCCCCAACACCATGCGGCTTATAACGTTGAGGCTCAAAGTGGAAAGATGATCTTTCAATAAGATGGTTTTGTTAGCAGAATCGTAGAGCTCCTTCAATATATTTTTGAGCTCTTCACTTCTAATATACTCATACGACGCAAGGCGTTTGGCACTGAAGAGTTCCATTAGGCACATTCTACGGGCCTGCCGCCAGTATGGGCCGTAAGGGGACCAAGTGATGTCGGAATAGTTGTAAGTGGTGTATTTCCCCGCCGCGAATTTGGGCCTGCCGGAGACGGTGGCGTCATGGGTTTTGAGGAATGCCTTCGCCATTTCCACGGAGGAGCCCACCACCACCGGGTTGGAGCCAAACTTCACTTGCATGAGGGGACCATACTTCTGGGAGAGAGCATGGATGGACCTGTGAGGAAGTGGGCCAATAAGATTGAGGTTACCAATAATGGGCCATGGTTTTGGGCCTGGTGGTAGGTTATATTTCCGGCGGCGGAGGCGCTGGCTAAAGAGGAGGAGGACGGCAAAAGTGGCGAGCCATGCGGCTGTGCTACTTGAAAGCCAAGTAGGAGCTGCCAATTCTATTGCCATAGTGATGATTGTGTTTGTTTTGCTATGAGATTTTAGTATGGGTGAGTCATGAGTGGGGTACTTATATCCAAGCAATGTCCTAAGTTCCTCATACATGGTAACTGGGTAATTTTTGAGCCGGTAACTGATTGTTCATCAATGTGTTGTATGACTCATGAGCGAGTGCTTGACCTTGACTTGCTAAAGTTGATTTGATTATTATTTTGCTACTAAGCATACATAGTAATGGTTGTTAAACAGAGGTGTCCAACTTGATAATGGACAAAATGGTGGTTGTTCAACACTTTCTAGGAATGTGCGAGTGAATTTTTAAATCCGCAAGGCAGCACTAGTGATTGTTTCAATATTATATAAAAAGAAGAACGACTTCTTGTCTTTTTGGGTTTTTAGTCTCATACACTTTTATTATTTTTTGACCAACCCAACATTCTTGCTTCTTGCTTCTTGCTATAGCTTTGCTTCTCAATTTCATGGAAATTTTCCAATGGACTTTGACGGACAAAATGGTTATATTCGATTGACTAAAGTCAATGGGTGACACTATTGAAATTGAACCAAGTTTAGGAAAGAAAACAAAACTCTATTTCTTGAGCTTAGCAGTTTAATGAAGTGATGATCATATTGGGTTTGTAATGCTTTCATAAAATGCTTATCAGTTATCAGCTTTGTGATGATTATTTTAGCTTACATCTTATTATGTTTTGATCAACATATCTATCGCCTTGGCCTTGCTAAATATAAAAATTAAGAAAACAGTTATATTTCTTATAAGTTGTACTTGTAAAGCACTCATGGCCCATGACTTGACTTTTATCATTTTTTGGGTAGGGACACTGCTTTTATTTCGCCCACTTCCACCTACTTTTTGCACACATCATCATATTGTGACTACCACCGTTACTGGCAGCTTCACAACAACCACCTTTAAATTCCAAAGTCCAAATAATAAAAACAGAAAAGACAAATCCTATAATCATGTGGCTCTTTTTTTCTTAAAAAAAAAAATTGATTTAATAATAAATAATTAGATTACAGTAAGTAAGAGATCGAGATACATGGAGCCCAAGTCTTCACGTGTTTCCCAAAGAGAAAGCCCTAAAGACATTATTTGAATTTGATTGCATTATTAGAAGATCCATAAATATTTTAATAATTAATTTCATGAGTTTAATTAGTTTCACTTAATTTTGTTAATGAACTCAATTCTAACAATTATAAAGAAAGATTATTTATTTTCTCCTATATATGGCAATTGGCAAGGACAATTATAAGGTCGACATGGTAGCCCCACTTTAGGAGATTATATTAATTTTTTTAAAAGTAAATTAAAAAAATTAGTCTAAAATAGGAGTCTAAGCAACTAACCCTCATCTTTCCTATAATAAGCTATAATGTTTCCTGCAATATATTAACTAAAAAAAAAGCACCCAGTGACAGTGAGTTCAAAATCATCTTTGGCATAAGCAGAAATTGAACTGAACTTGCTCATCTTTCTCACACTCGAATTCTAATGCAATAATTTAGATTTTCAGCAGAACATTTTCTTTAGAATTCAAATTTTTTCTTGTAGTGGGTCATCGTCTTGACATTTAATTTCAATTCTTCATCAGGCCCGGAACCCACTTCGATTATGACTTTGGTTGCATATCTTGCAATGAATCCACACATGCCACTTTCGTTCTTCGTAAAATTAATGATATTAAGAGGACTATGAGAGTTTTACAATTTTGTAAAGGAATGCTTTCCAACTACTGCAACACAATTTCTCATTATATAATTAACAGTTAATAATTATATATTAATAATGTATTAACATATATACATGTGTATTTGGGTTTTGTGTAGTCTTTCTGCCCATGGCTTAATTTGAGTTTATTTTTGCCAAAAAGAGTTGAAAGAAAAAGTGAGAGAGAGAGAGGTTTGAAGGGTGATATCACAATTTGTAATTAACCGGAGTAATGAATTAGGGTAGGTAAGTATAATTTTTCAAGAAAATAATAAATTAAGAAAATAATCTCAAAAAGATACAGTAGCTCTTAATTTAGTTCTTGAAAGAATTTTTTTTTTTTTTTTTCCCTAATTCTTGGTATTGGAATTAATTCAATCAAGTAGATCTTAAGATTTGATTGTTCAACCCAAAAAAAAAAAAAAATTGATTGAATCCCAATATTAAAAATTAGGGATTCAACTAAGAAAATGAAATAGAGACTAAACTGAGAAATTTATTAATTTTCTCTTATAAAAAAGATAAAGAAAGGAAATGAGGAAATGGAGTAGTTATTAATCAATTTAATATTAAATTACAAACACCTGAATGATGGTTTTATATATGAGAGCTAATTCATTCACAAACTAGGCAGCATAGCAAAGCAGAAGTGTGATATAGCAGAACAAATTTCACTAAAAACTTGAGTTCCTCATTAGAGAGAAAAGCTTATTCAAGATGAAATGGAATAAAGATAAAATGGAAGTCTAGGGTGAACAACAACCTCCAGAGGCTGTTTGATAGGAGTAGAAAGCCCGTAAGTTTCCTCCATATTCAAGTCCTCCACCTTCATGTTATCAGGCAATCTCCAATTAAACCCATGCAACAGATTAGCTACAGTTGATTGAATTACCTTAAGGCCAAGATTGTAAGCAGGACACATCCTTCTACCAGCCCCAAATGGCAGCAACCCAAAGTCATGCCCTTTCACATCAATATCCTTACCTATGAACCTTTCAGGGTGAAATTCATTAGGGTTTTCCCATATTGAAGGGTCTCTACCTATAGACCACACATTGACAAGCAATTGAGTCCCTTTGGAAATGTCAAACCCAGCAACATTGCAATCCTCACGAGCTTCCTTGGGTGCCAATATTGGTACCACAGGGTGCAACCTCATTGCTTCCTTCACAATTGCTTCAACGTAGGGTAGGTTACCAATGTCCTTCTCTTCAACCCATCTTTCTCTTCCTATCACCATATCTAACTCTTCGCTAGCCTTCTTTATGGTCTCTGGGTTCTTCAACACCTCAGAAATTACCCATTCTATAGCTACTTGAGAGGTCTCTGTCCCACCTATAATAAGGTCCTGTGGATAGATAACCACTTAATATATGTTTCCCATATTGCATATAAATTGTTAATGTGCAATAGTGCATAAATCAACCTTGAATAACTCCGCCTTAGTAAAATAATACGATAAATTATTATTGCATACTATTTGTATTCACACTAGCTTAAGTTAGTCATTTTCAATATAAATTGTATCAATTGCGAGTGTGAGAATACAAATATGTGGATCTCATAACACAACTAATAATAATAATAACTTTCTGGCATCTAGAGTGATTTTGACTGTGAAGTGCGTCAAAAGTTTCTCTTTGTGCAAATTATGCATGCTTGAATTCTATATTATTAGGATTTCATTCCTCAGTTGGGTCTCATCATATCCACTATAGTGACCTTTCTCCCAATTCCTGTTGTTAGAGTCAAGGAAAAGGACTACAAATATCTACCACCGGACTCAGATGGTATGTGACACAGCCTTGGTTCAAGAATGTTCATGAAATTGATATAGAGAAAAAAAAAAACATTGTATAATCGGTATGATTTATGAAAATTCAAATTTTATTTTAGTATTTCAAATTTTCAATAACTTTACACAAAAACACATAATATAATTTGTCTAAATGGCTTTTTTATAAAGCTCTTAGATTCTATTTCTTATTTTTTAATATTTTCAGTTTAAAAATCTATTTTCCTTTATATAGTGAAACAAAACAAAAAAACACAATTTTTCAACAACTATAATATCCCGCAAAATCTATGTAACGTAAAAAGCTTTTTACCAGATACAAATGTAAGTTTTACGGTCAAAACTAAAAACGCACTAACCCCAGAAAAAATTGAATAATTCTACTTATATAATTTATAAAGTCATAATTCTGCATAGTTACCAAAATATACATATATAGATCTATATAAGCCCCCAAGTATAGGTAAGTATTGAGGGAATTGGATATCTATAAGAGATTCTAAATTGAAATCTCTCTAGCAATATGTACAAAAGAATAGACAAAGCTTATTATGAGTTTAAAAGAAGTTAAATAAGTTGACTTAACTCAGTTTCGTGCATATAGTTTTCAACAATTGAGAGTCCAATTACAAGTTAGAGTTGCTATTTGATGACTATGAGGTGAAAAGCTAGCTAATTCCGTAAGGAAAGAAAAATATAAATTTCAGAATGAAACGCAAGTGAGTAAAAAAAATTAGTCGTATTTACCTGTGTAAATGCTTTGACACTATGGCGTTCAAGTTTGACCTCTAGAGTAGGATCTTCCGCAAGCTCCAAAAGCACATCCACCATGTCATTGGCAACATAATCTTTGACCCCTTTTCTTCTTTCATTGTGTTGGTCCAACACATACTCCAAGAACCTATCAAATTTCTTAGCCCAAGCCTTCATTCTCTTTATTAAACCCTGCAAGTCCAAGAAACCAATCCAAGGTATCAAGTCTCCAACATTGACAAACCCATTCAGCACGAAATACTCTTCTAGCATCTTCTTGAACTCTTCACGACTAACAATGGCGTTTTCATCATTTTCTACGTACTTCTTCCCCAACACCATGCGGCTAATGATGTTGAGGTTCAAAGTGGAAAGATAGTCCCTGAGTAAGATGGGTGTGTTTGCGGAGTTAAACAGATCCTTCAGCAAAGCATTTCTCTCTTCCTTTCTGATATACTCATAGAACTCCATGCTTTTGGCAGTGAAGAGTTTCATTACACATATCTTGCGGGCTTGGCGCCAGTATGGACCGTAAGGGGCCAAGAGTATATCGGAGTGGTCATAGGCTGTATACTTACCTGCCGCGGTTTTGGCCCGGGTAGCAAAGTTGAGGTCATGGGTTTTAAGGAAGGCCTTGGCCATTTCAGCGGAACAGCACACCACAAATGGGACTGAGCCCAACCTTAGATGCATGATCGGCCCATACTTTTGGGAGAGTGCTTGGAGGGATCGGTGCGGAAGTAGGCCGAGGAGGTTGAGGTTGCCAATGATAGGCCATGGTTTTGGGCCTGGGGGTAGGTTTGATTTGCAGCCGCGGAGGCGGAGATGATGGCGGAGGAGGAGGAGGAGGATGGGCAAGGCTATGAGCCAAGCGGCTGCATGAGAAGGCCAACTAAGAGGTTCTAATTCTATTGACATAGTGGTGGGTGGATAATTGGATTGTCCTTGTGAAATGAAACAAGTTTAAAACTTTGAATGCGGGAGTATGGGGTATTTAACATATTACATTGCAAGCAAAGTTTGAACCGATTTTGGGTTCATGCACCAGGAGAGTTGAATAATTTTCAAAGTTCAAACATTGCTGCTCTTTTAAAATAGAATATTAATTAGAGTGTGTTTTGCAAATTGGTACCTAGTCCGCTTTGTAATTGCTATCCCAATAGGTGCTTTGCAAACATGACTCACCTCACCACTAGCAAAAGGCAAGCTTGTTATTGAGTAATATCAATATGAGAGTGAAAGAGAAGCCAAAACATAAGGGAAAAAAAAAAAAAAAATCTGTGTTAAGAGTATAAATATTAGGGGGTGCTATGCTACACCCTTTTGCAGTTTTTTGTCTAAAACACAGGTTGAGGAACCGGCTGCTCTAAAGTTTTCTTAATTATAAAAGAGGAACACAACTTAGGAAAATTTGCAAAATTAGCCATTCATTTTACCAACTGCCCAGCGATTAGTGAAGGAGAAGAGGATATTGGCTTGGCGCAACTAGGCACAGGAAGCATAGCAAGATACAAGCTTGACTCGAATGAAGTTCTGGCGGGAAATGCCGCGCGTTATGGTGCGCACTTGGACTTGTTTAAGAGTCTGTAGGTGCTTTACGGAGGAGCAAGCGTCGAGAATATCAGCGTACATGAATATTAGTTCCAGAGGTGTAGCCATTACCCCAGAAAACAGAGAACGCCCATCTTAAACCCAAATATTAGTGCTTTCTCTTTACAAAACCTGGAGAAACACTTGCCAATTTTTATAATTTTTAATATATTTCTTTTTTAAAAAAAAAATAAATAGAAAACAGAGAGTTTCTTTTAAAAAAAAAACAAAAAACAAAAGAAAGAAACTTTGCTTGCTGTAATAAATAAGAAATAAGCCATCTTCGAAATCATTAACATAAAAAAAATGTCCTTTGGTTAATCAGGAAAAAGATCATATTTTGCTATTAGAGATGGTAATGGACATTAGAAAAGGCTGCGTGCGAAACCTCTGTTACTTTGCCTTACTATTTGTTTCCATTATTGGGTTTTTTCTGGCACACTATTGAATGGCTAACTTTGCAAATTTTCTTAAGTTGATTTCTCCTTTTGTAATTAAGAAAACTTTAGAGCAACCTGTGTTTTAGACAAAAAACTGCAAAAAGCTGATAAAAGACATGAAAGTCACTATCAGGGGTGTAGGGGTGTAGCATAGCACCCCCTTAAATATTATTTCTGCATCAGGTAGATAAAAAGGTGGGGCCGTATAGAATCTGAGAAACATGTATGATTGGACTTATAATTAATGATGCAACTCATATGAAGTACATATAATGTTTTATTATGAGTCTTCCGGAACTTCACGAGAAAAACTTAATTAGGATAGGCAATCATCAGAGAGCGTAAAGATGAAGTGGAAGTCTAGGCTCAGCAACAGCTTCCAAAGGTACCTTTTTAGTGGTAGAAAGCCGAAAAATTTCATCCATATTAAAGTTCTCTTTCTTCATATCATCAGGTAATTTCCAATTAAACCCATGCAATAGATTTGCCAAACTTGCTTGAATCAACTTAAGGCCAAGANAGTCACTATCAGGGGTGTAGCATAGCACCCCCTTAAATATTATTTCTGCATCAGGTAGATAAAAAGGTAGGGCCGTATAGAATCTGAGAAACATGTATGATTGGACTTATAATTAATGATGCAACTCATATGAAAGTACATATAATGTTTTATTATGAGTCTTCCGGAACTTCACGAGAAAGGAAGCAAGCAGCCAAGCATCAACTTCACGAGAAAAACTTAATTAGGATAGGCAATCATCAGAGAGCGTAAAGATGAAGTGGAAGTCTAGGCTCAGCAACAGCTTCCAAAGGTACCTTTTTAGTGGTAGAAAGCCGAAAAATTTCATCCATATTAAAGTTCTCTTTCTTCATATCATCAGGTAATTTCCAATTAAACCCATGCAATAGATTTGCCAAACTTGCTTGAATCAACTTAAGGCCAAGACCGGAAGCAGGACACATTCTTCTACCAGACCCAAATGGCAACAACTCAAAGTCATGCCCTTTCACATCTATAGCCTTAGCGTTACCAAAGAACCTTTGAGGCTGAAATTCATGTGGGTTTTCCCATATTGAAGGGTCTCTGCCAATGGACCACACATTTACAACCATTTGGGTCCCTTTGGGGATGTGATATCCAGCAATATTGCAGTCCTCACGGGCAATCCTTGGCATCAACAATGGTGCCGGTGGATGCAACCTCATTGTTTCCTTAACAATTGCTTCAATGTAAGGTAAGTTAACAAAGTCCTTCTCTTCAACCCATCTCTCTCTTCCAATTACCCTATCTAGCTCTTCTGTAGCCTCTTTTAACGACTTCGGGTTTTTCAAGAGCTCAGACATTGCCCATTCTACATTGACTGCAGAGCTCTCTGTCCCAGCTGTTATAAGGTCCTGAGGAATGGATATAAATTGAAAAAATCATTCAGAAAAATGTTATCCGCCCTGTAAATTCTCATAATCAATGTACAAGAGTGCATAAATATTCAAGGAACAATGAGAATCAATACAAAGAAAAGAGATAATTGAACCGACGTATCTAACCTAATCACATTAATAAGACTAAAAAGATTAATTATGTCAAATAAAAAAATCATTATGTCTTGTATAAAGAAAAAAGATTAATTATGTTAATGAAAAATAATTTTTAAAAAAAAGAGAGTTAATTAATTAAAACTATCCATACCAGAGTAAATGCTTTGACGTTGTGCCTTTCAAGCTTGACCTCGAGAGTGGGATCTTCTGAGAGGTGCAAGAGCATATCCAGCATGTCTTTGGCAACATAATCTTTGACCCATTTTCTCCTCTCATTATGTTCCTCCAACACATGCTCCAAAAACTTATCAAATTTCGTGTGCAAGGCCTTCATTCTCTTTACGTAACCCTGAAAATCCAAGAAGTTAATCCAAGGTATAAAGTCCCCAATATTCCCAAACCCAGTCACCAAGAAAAACTCATCCACCATATTCTTAAACTCCTCCGGCGTAACCACAGAGTTTTCGGTCTTCTCTATGTACTTCTTCCCAAACACCATCCGGCTTATAATGTTGAGGTTCGAAATTAAAATATGTTCTTTCAATAAGATGGTTCTGCTTGCACAATTGTGGAGTTCCCTCATCACAGCATTTACCTCCTCCTTTCTGATATATTCAGAGGACTCCATGCTTCTTGCACTAAACAGTTCCATGAAGCAGACCCTACGGGCTTGGCGCAAGTATGGGCCGTACGGGGACCAAAGGATATCAGAGTAGTTGTAGAATGTGTATTTGCCGGCAGTGGTTTTGGGCCGAGAGGCAAAGGTGAGGTCGTGGGTTTTAAGCAAGGCCTCGACCATTTCAACGGATGAGCCCACAACAACTGGTTTGGAGCCCAACCGGAGATGCATGATAGGTCCATAGTTCTTGGAGAGAGCATGGATGGACTGGTAAGGAAGTGGGCCAATGAGATTCAGGTTGCCAATGATGGGCCATGGTTTTGGGCCTGGTGGTAGTTTGTGGGTGCGGCGGAGAAGATGGTGGCCTAAGAGGAGGAGCAAGGCAAAGGTTGCGAGGCATGCGGCAGCACTTGAAAACCAAATAGGAGCTTCCAATTGAGCTGCCATGGTGGTGGGTTGTGTTTGGGAAAGGATGCTTGTGTTGTTTTTGTGTGTACAAAGCTACTTATAAAGCAATGGAGCAGTGTCACGCTGTCATCTTATAAAGTCTTTTTGTTTTTTTTCCTATAATTGGCAATTTTCCAATTAAGATTACATAGATTCTTTTCTGTAACTTGTCCGTTGTCATAATCTTATTATGTGGTCACTTGTCCATCTTTGAAACTTCACAAGATAGTTATTAAAAAAATGTTTTTTTATTAAGATGAAGGCAAAGCTGTCACTCTTTATAGAGTGATAGTGCTAACCCTAAATTTTAAATATTAAATTTAATTAAAAAGTGTAGCGCTGTTATTCTAAAAAAAAAATAATAACTTAGCGCTCACCTTTTACTAATCACAGACTTACCCAACTGACAATAACTCAAAGTCATGTCAATATGTGAGTTTAATTATTCATTTTTTAAACTATTTATGCAAATTAAAAAAGCCTAACTAGTACCAAAAAAAATTCAGCCACTCTCTTTATTTGCATCTCTCTCTCTCTCGCTCCTCCTTTTCTCTTTCTCTGATTTACTTCTCTCTTCCTCATCTTTTCTTTTCTCCGTTCTCTGTTATCTTCATAAGAAAAAGTGTATGAACATCATGCTAATATATTTTTTTGCTAAAGATAAGATATATTATATAGACTAATCTANGCTATAAATTTTTTTGCTAAAGATAAGATATATTATATAGACTAATCTAATATAAAAACAACTCAAAGTCATGTCAATATGTCAGTCTCATTATCCAAAATAATATTGTTGTCCCAATTGTCTCACGTTATTCTACTTCTTAGAACTAAAATTATCAAGATTGGTTGGTTCACCCTGTCTCGCCTCAACTTGCCAATAAACAGGGGAGGATCGGCTGACCTGCCATTTTAGTAGGCTGAAAAAACTTAACCCGCTGATGAGTTGCAGGTTAAGCAGGTCAATTTGCTAAAAATTAAATATATAAAAAAACAAAAACAGCAAGATAAAATTTACAGTGACAGAGTTAGAACCCAAACCCAAGAGCCAACACCGGCGGTGCAATCACTCACCTTCGTCTACTTCTAGAGGCTTTCATCATCTTACACCTTTTTTTATTTATTGTGGTTTCATGATCTTATAAAGTTTTTTTTTTTTTTTTTTTTTTTTTTTTTTTTNTGTTTTGTTTTTTTTTCTATAATTGACAATTTTCCAAGATTTATAGATTCCTTTCTGTCCATACAAATCATCAGCATGTTAAGTGATCACTTGTCGCTCTTCGGAACTTAACATGATAGTTATCAGAAAAGAGATAACTGTTTTTGCTAATCACATACTTACCCAAGTTGGCAACAACTCAAAGTCATGTCAATATGTCTGCCTCATTCTCTAAAATAATACATTTTTTTTCAAATTATTTATATAAATAAATTGTTTTAAAATTATTTATCTAACTGAAATTATTTTAATTAAAATATAATAAAATAAGTATAAATTCTATAATATTATATAAGTATATCATATCATATTAATGTAATAAGTATTTACCATCAAATATAATTTTTACATTTTATTATATATAATATATATTTTTTTATTTTATTTTTTAAATAAATTTAAAAATAATTAACTTGTACATATATTGTTTACACATTAATAATTCTCATATCATATAATATATCACATCTATAACAAAAATATTTAAAAAACCTCCAAAAGTAAAGCTACAAAAGCGTTTTATCATCTTACAATTAGCATTAAAGTCCCGTCAAATTAAAATTAATGGGATAAAAAAAAACTTCAGCTCCTCTTTCTTTGCATCTCTCTATGTCCTCTTTTTCTCTCCGTTTTCTTTATTTTTGTC